>ONZP01000196.1:0-258583 GCA_900312805.1 Fusarium torulosum
CTTGGTGCATAAATGTTTGTTGGCGCGAATCCCATTCTTGTCAATGCGAGTTGACGCATCCAGCTCTCTGTGAGCGAGCCCCATCGACTTGCCAAGGACGACATGCCAGCTATATGGGATGGCGTCGACTTCGTCTTCCAAACGACTGAGGGGGCATGGGGAGGGTGGGATCTGGCTAAGATGTTCTGGCGATACGGACTTTCACCGTACAGGGTCAAGAAGGTCGTGAATACCATGGTTGGGGAGTTTCTCACGCTCTATGAAGCGCCATACTTTCCTTTCAAGTCGCTTTCTCAAAGAACCCAGCAGACAGGGTTAAACCGAATGACAGGACTCACGGGAGAACAGGTTTTAAAAGAAGCTGTAAGTTCACAGCGCCGTCCTATGAATTGTTCATGACTAACTTTTCAGAACATTGACGCTCGTTTCGCCCGCGAGATCTTACAGGTTGGCACGCGAGTTAATTATGCCTCCAACTTGGCTCACATCCACGGACTGGAGACTCTGGTTAGTACAAGGCTTGACCACTTGAGAGCTCTGCAACTGACTGGAAGATAGGTCTCATTGGCAACCGATAATGCTATGTCTGTCGAAACGGGTAATTGGCGAATTTTTGAGCAAATGGTCTTGGAAAGCGGTGCTGCTGTCTACCGCAACACAACTGTGGCTACGATCGAAAAGTCTCAGAAGAACAAATACGTCATCACAACTAAGGATGTTCACTCGAAGGACAGCACTGCCGAACATTATGGTGTTGAGTTCGACAAAGTCATCATCGCCAACCCCTGGCAGTTCAGTGGCATTAAGGCTGGAGAAGGCGTCCTCGATCGCGAAATCGACGAGATTCCTTATACTAAGCTTCATGTCACACTCTTCACATCGCCCTTGCAGCTTAGCCCCGAATTCTTTGGTCTGAAGCCTGGAAGCAAGGCACCCGCCACCGTTTACACAACTCTGGGTGAGGATGAGGCATCAAAGCAGGGCGCAGAGGGAGTTGGCCGTACCGGTTTCTTCTCTATCAGCACGTTGAAATACCTCGATAACCCCAAGACTGGTCAAAATGAGCGCGTCTATAAGATCTTCTCGCCCAAGCCCATCACCGCCAAATTTCTTACACGACTTTTGGGCACTGAGGTTCCCGACTCGGTCGTCTCCACAAAGGGAAAGATTGAAGATGACTCTGTCAAGGCTATCTCGTGGTATTATCCACACTCATTTTACTCTTATCCCATTGAGCTGCCTCGCGTCACATTTGAGGACCCTGTTATTGGCAAGGGTGTCTACTACACGTCTGGTATCGAGAGCTTCATTTCTTGTATGGAGACCAGTGCTTTGATGGGTAAGAATGTGGCGCGGTTGGTTGCTGATAAGTTTGCTGGGGTCTCTCGCCCAGATGATATCTCAGATGAGACTAAAGAGCAGGTTGCCGTAGAAGAGGTGGAGGGCATTCGTGCCCAGGGTGAAGATGAGCTGTGATTTGTGTGAAAATTTAGCTGCTTTTTGCTTGTTACTTTTGGATATGTTTGCCATTGTATTGGGATCATTCGCTAGTTCATGATATGCATTTGGATATGAGTATGGGGGATATGATTACGGGAAATTGCATGACGCCCTTTTTTGTTTGTTATTTGATTTATGATATGTCTTATTACCACACTGCTAACTAGCCTGACCGACAAAGAGTTTAACTTTTTGGTTACACTTATCACAAGTTAGCTACTGGATATATCCATCCTGCTCAAGCTGCACAAAAAATCTTGTTGAGCTGAACCGCCATGTAAGGGACATACACACATAATGTCTCTATACCGAGTATTATCCCCAAAGCCCAAATCACTAGCCTCAGTGGCGCACGTCAGTTGTGGCGAAAACGACCCCTCCTTCTTCACCCCTCCAACCAAGGTTAAATAAAGTACACAATGGAAAAAAGGTGGGAGGCAACCGCGGTTCTTCCCTTCTGACTGTGCTGCACTCTAGGTACTTCACCTGTTATGACGCACTTTGTTACTCTTGCGCACGTTCTAGCTTGATCTTGCCCAAAGCTGTTGGTCCAGTCAGAATCTAGCGTTCTTTCCCTTAACGTTGGGTGTCTCAACACTAGAAGGGACGTAGCGAACGGGAAGGTGCCTCTACCTCTTGCCTCTTGCCTAGTGCCCGGCTGCCTGTCTGCCTGTGCTGCTGCACTTGCCCTGCTGTCTTATCGTCACGTCACAATTTTTTATTAGTTCGGCGCCGACAGCATCGTCAACATTCCCACTTCTTTCCCTACATCATCTCTTCTTAGGTACCTGACTTGGGGAAATACCTACACTGCGACTTCGTGATTCAGAGCCACCAAAAACAACTGCTCAAGTGTCGCACCACTTGCTCTTTCTCTTTACCCTTCTGTTTCTCTCTTTCTGCATTCAGAGGCCAGGGTCAGCATGTTCGCCCTACGAGGAAGTAAGTGGCTGCCCCGCATCATCCCTACCACCTGCCTTCAACCCAACATACTTCAAGATAAAGACTAGAGCGGCCTGCTTTCAGGTCGCTTTGTTGTTCCATTTATTTCCTTTCTTCTTGCCGCATTTAATCAACTCGCCTTGCCCTCTTCAACTGGTGGTATAAAACGCTAACACTGCTCCCCCTTCAGTCGGCAAGCTCATCTTCGGTTCAAGCACGCAAGAGGCCTTGATCGAACTCCCACAAGGCCAACTCTATCTCGTTCGACCTTTGTCGCCCAAGGGATATTCCGAACTTATCTTTCGAGACTCCGCTATCCGCATCCGTCGCACCAACCAGGAATTCCAATACCAACTTGTCGTCCAGCGGGTTTTCGAGGAAGGTGAAGCAGAGCTTCTTGCCGAAGAAGAAGGAGAAGACGCTGCCATCGACACACTTGCTTCTGAGAAGGACGAGAAGACCTTTCTTCTAGACGAAGCTCTATCCTTCCGTTTCGAGATCCGAGAAAGTGGCGATAAAGTTCTGGCTTGGAAGGATCTCAGCGGTGATACTGGTGACCTGTTTCAGTTTGTTTGCGACTCCTCTACCACCTCCGCACAAGTTCAACAGTTCGTGCGAGTCGCTCAAGAGTGCCAATACGAGCGCAAGTACCGGAAACCAAACTCCTACGCTACAGAGTCGGACTTGCAACAATTCGAATTTGAAGAAGAGGACCCTATCCCACCCGCAAGCCCCCTTCATAGTCCTACCCTCGCTCGATCCATCGAGTCTGTCGACGAAATGCTGTCCAAGAACACGGCCAACACCGCTGCCAAGCGGGAGCCTGTCGTGGTTCCCGAGCAGGAGATCGAGGCGCCTGTTCTGACCGGACCAGATGCTGAAAACCCACCCGAGGCCCTGGAGATTTACGCTGCTGTCACAGCAGAGCTTCATGTATTCGACCCCCAGCCTGGTCATTTCGCTCTTGTAGACGACTCTGTCATTGCCCAGGTCTCAGAGATTGGGAAATGGGAGTACTGGCTTCAGATTGAATCTGGTGACAAGGCGTACCTAGGCACTCCAGTCGTTGCAGACTTCAACCCTGTCTTCGATTTCGAATATCTATCCTTCGTTTTCAACCATTTCAGCAGTGATGGTACCGCGCGATCTTGGCTTCTTCGATTCAAGGACCAACCGACACTAGAGAAGTTTCAAGAAGCTATCATGCAAGCTATATGGGAGAGACTTAACGAGACTAAGTGGGCAAAGATGCAGGACAAGGAGCGCGAGTATGTTCTCGATGCTTTTGGTGATCTAACTATGGAAGATGCACCCTCCTCCCAGGAAGAGGAAGAAGAGGAGGAGGAGGAGGAAGAAGAACTCGAAGACGATCGTGCCCAAGATGAGGAGTACGACAGTGATGAGGAGAATGATAGCAGCTTTCCCAAGAATGCTGACGGTGAGGTCAATTCTCAGTTGGCGGTTGGCTACAAGCATGACCGCTCCTTTGTCGTCCGCGGTTCCAAAATCGGAGTTTTCAAGCATACGCCTAACAATCATCTTGAATTCTCTACAAACATCTCCAAGGTCACAACTCCAGGCGGCAAATTGATGAACCCGAAGAAAGTCATGCTGCACAGCGAGGACCGTGACCTTATCTTACAGAATGAGATTGATCCCAACAAGCTCTATCGCATGGATCTCGAATACGGCAAGGTCGTCGATGAGTGGCATGTCCACGACGATATTCCTG
The DNA here is from genome assembly GCA_900312805.1 of Fusarium torulosum. Taxonomy (NCBI): domain Eukaryota; kingdom Fungi; phylum Ascomycota; class Sordariomycetes; order Hypocreales; family Nectriaceae; genus Fusarium; species Fusarium torulosum. Next base: position 4,175 of record ONZP01000196.1, read on the forward strand.
TTGTCACATTTGCCCCTGAGAACAAATTTGCTCAGATGACGTCTGAGCAGACTTTCCTGGGTGTCTCCAACAACGCTCTCTACCGTGTTGATCCTCGTTTGTCTGGTAACAAGCTTGTCGATTCGGACATGAAACAGTACGCCTCCAAGAACGATTTTTCCGCCCTTGCAACTACCGAAAAAGGATTCATCGCTGTTGCGAGCAATAAAGGAGACATCCGTCTCTTCGATCGCCTTGGCATCCGAGCAAAGACACAGCTTCCTGCCCTCGGTGACCCCATCACGGGTATTGACGTCTCCGCTGATGGCCGATGGATCTTAGGTACCACCAAGAACTACATTCTTCTCGTTGATGCCCAGCAAAAGTCCGGCAAGAACGAGGGTAAACTGGGCTTCGAGAAGCCATTCGCAGCTACCGACAAGCCCCACCCTCGTCGTCTAGCTCTGACCCCTGAGCATGTGGCTCAGTTTTACCACGAGACAGGCAAGCCTGTTGACTTCACTCCTGCGAAGTTCAACACTGGAGCTGGCGCTGAGGAAACAAGCATCATCACAGCCACTGGGCCTTACATCATCGAATGGAACTTGAAGCGCATCCTTCGCGGAATGAAGGCTGCCTACAAGATCAAGCGATACGAAGAGGAAGTCAAGGCTGATGATTTCAAATACGGATCTGATAAGAACGTCATCGTTGCCTTGCCCAATGAGGTCAATATGGTCGCGAAGCAAAGCTTGCGAAAGCCTACACGCGAAAGTATTATTGGCAATGTTCGACTGAGTGATTCGCGCAGAGGCTCAGGCCGCATTGGAACCCATGACAGCGGCCGATACAAGTTGGGCAAGGATGATATTGTTAACGCGCCCTACTAAACCGGGTAGAGGGCATCAGTTGCACAAATAGCTAGTGACTCGAGACAAGGGGACGGTATGGAAATGGTATGATTTCATCATGAGATCCGATGGAAGGAGTTTTGGTGGACTTTGGAATTTGTAGGGCAAAGGTTATAAACCTTCATGCTTTTTGTTTAGATACCAGCTGCTGATGCATCTGCGTCGCAATAACTCAATTTACCTTCTTCATATGTGCTTCATTTATCTTGAACCTCTTCGCTGTAAAACAAATTCGAGTTCTCGAAGAGAAAAGTAGAATAATCAAACATGGAACAATCCTCGACTAAATACTTATATATATCCATTGATTTAGAGTAATTGGACAGATGGAAACTTGAACACTGGACTACAAATATGCTGATGTGAGCGTAAAGCAAGAAATAGGAACGAAGCGGTCGTCAAGATTAATTTCATTACGGCAAGAAAAGAACAGGCTATAAAGAGATCCCAAGTTATAGCCACTATAGATATACTACTGAGAATGCCTTGCAGCTAACTATGAATAGTATGCAAATTGTCTGATACCCAGTATTTGTTACTCTGGATTGATTTGCGAAGAGAAATTGGTGATATCTTATTAACCTTGGAATCAGGTTCGTCTCTAGGTCACTCTATCTGACCTCAAATACATAACATTTGGATAGCCGCCGACTTGGTAGCCGTTTTCAAATTTCTACAGCATTCAATTACCATTTATTTATCCTTGATTTGGATAAACGTTATGATACTGAAGTCAAGCACTTTAACTAAGCGCAGAGCTAGGCAAATTCATCACTCCTTCTTTAAGTGTCAGGTGCGATGTTACTTTCCTTTGTGATTATGCCTGTCGCTTAGGATGAACAAAGCCTTCTTCTATCTCTTCTCTTAAATCAGCTTAATTTAGATTCTACAAAGTGCCCTTGCTTATGTCGGTCGTATTTTCTATATCACCTTGCATCATAAACTCGTGCTCATGTTTATTGTGGAACTTTGCGCTGCGATATCGACTATATCTTATCGATAAGCCTGTCAAAGCAAAGCTAGGAATTTTTCTAGAACCAATGCCGCATCGCGACCACGACGTACAGCCATCAACTGCACGCGCAACGCGCATTTCTTGTCGCAATCATGGATCAATCTCAGGATTTTAAATCGCTTCAGGATACTATTCAGAAGTCACTTGTCTCGACAATCAAGACCGTGAATCGCATTGCCGCCGAAGACCTGAGCTTCCAACGTACAGTCAACCCTAACGTTGCCCAACAACTCGAAGATCGAACCTCGCGAATCCTCGAACTTTCTACACGGCTACTACAGTCTGCTGGGAAGGCATGCAGCGTCAAGGCGCCCAAGCTTGAGGATGTGGAGGACATCGAGATGAACTGGAGAAGCGTGGTTGATGTCGTTGATTCTTCGCTCGAAAAGGCCGACACAGCGTTGGACGAGTACACAGGGCTTGTCAAGAGAAAGGAGCCTCCAGTATCTGATTCGGTATGTCAAATACCCCATTATACGATTGATTTAGCTAACCCCTCAACAGGCGAACAAGCCCAAGAAGCCCAAATCAATGAATAAGGTTATCCGAAACGCCAACATCTCCAAGCCTCAACTCCTTTTCGAACGAAAGCCCGACAACTTTGCCCCTCCACCATGGAAGCCAATGCTTACATCGAAACCAAATGCTAAGCTGTCTCTGGAAGAAAGTCTCAATGTGGTGCCCAACGAAAATGGCACACCGCAGTATGTCCCCATACTTGAATTCGCTTCTTCACCCTGATTTTGGGTAGAATTAGTAGTTCGCTCTGAAGCCGATCGCTAACTTGCACTTTTCAGATACCAACATCCCTATGAACACGAGATCGTCCGCATGACATACCCGAAACGAGTTCTCAAGGAAGCTGAGCCCATCATGTATCAACCCGTGGAATCAACTGAGGCAACCTTCATCGACACCTACGAAGGCGTTCTAGAGATGCTCGAAGAACTAAAAGAGGCAAAAGAGATCGCAGTGGATCTGGAACATCACGATTTCAGAACCTACGTCGGACTTGTGTCCCTTATGCAGATCAGCACACGAGAGAAGGACTGGATCGTGGATACTCTACAGCCTTGGCGCCACAAACTCGAGGTCTTGAATGAAGTCTTTACTAATCCCAAAATTGTCAAGGTATGTTCGGCAAAATTTAATCGCGAAATATCTCAGCTAACATAAACAGGTCTTCCACGGTGCGTACATGGACATGGTCTGGCTGCAGCGAGATTTAGGGCTTTACGTGAATGGTCTTTTCGATACCTTCTTTGCATGCGAGCAACTTCACTACCCAGCCAAAAGTCTGGCCTATCTGCTATCCAAGTTTGTCGATTTTGATGCAGACAAGCAATACCAGTTGGCAGACTGGAGAATACGGCCACTGCCCGAGGAGATGATGTACTATGCTCGATCCGATACTCACTACCTACTCTACATTTACGATCGAGTACGAAACGAACTTATTGTCGCCTCTGATAAAACCAACCTCGACCAGGACTACATAGGTCGAGCGCTTGAGAAATCCAGAGAGCAGTCACTTTCTCGCTACGAACATCCTGGTTACAACGAAGACACTGGCGAAGGCTCTCGCGGTTGGTACGGGTACATCTTCAAGAACTCGCATCTGGCCTTTGATAGCGAGCAGTTTGCTGTTTTCAGAGCTTTATGGAAGTGGAGAGACGACACAGCGAGGAAGGAAGACGAGAGCACCAACTATGTTCTCAGCACTAGAGATATTGCGGAAATCGCCCGAATTAACCCACCTGATGCAAAAGCTCTTCACAGCTTATTGCCTTTGAATGCGTCCCTAGCAAGACCCCGGTTCAACGAGATCTGGGGACAGGTCAAAGAGACCAAGGCTAAGGGCGGCCCCAGCTTACTTCATTTCTTCACTTCAATGGCACCAGACAGTGTAGGAAAATATGGCATTCCTGTGGCAGCCAGGAAGACGACAAAGTTACCAGACCTTGATGGAGAGGTCACGGTCAGTAGGCTGACCCGGTCGCAGTTATTTGGCGATATGCCAATCAGTTCTCAGTGGGATCTTCCGACGCGACCGGCTGAAACTGATGAGGATCTCATCCCTTTTCCTTGGCAGAAGTTCGTACAACAAGGCTCGATTGAGGGAGACGTTCAACACGATACAGCCGCCGAATCGGTCGTCGTTCCTGAACAGCCCAAGGATGTGGCCAGTGCAGCTGATAATGCTGAAGTTGAAGAGGATGATGCGGAGTTCACGTTGAAGAAGGGTCAGAAGCGAAAGTCACAGGCGTTGGAAGAGTCCGACTCAAGTGAGGAAGATTCAGAAACAGACAGTGACGAGGAGATGCAGGAGAACAACGGTGTTCTGGCCATCGAGGACGAGACCGATCGAGTAGCGTCGAGGAATGCTCGCCGCAAGCAGCGCAAGGCGGAAGAGAAGAAGGCTGAGCAGGAGCGGCTTGAACGACAAGAAGCCAAGAAGGCTCGAAAAGCTCAGAAGAAACAGAAGAAGCAAGATGACCAGGAGGAGGTCAAGAAGTTTGACGCAGTACCATTCGACTACAGCAAAGCTGCGTCAGTGCTGAACCCGACCAAGGAACAAAAGAGTGCCGCGGCTGCGAAGCCAAAGAAGAAGTTCTTCGATCCTTACTCCAAGGCTTCGGACACGAATGTCAAGGGAGCGCGCAAGGCACCTCCAGTGAGGGGAGAGCGAAGCGCAACATTTAAGAAGTGAGGTTGGGACGGGACGTTGCTGATGGATGATGTACTGGATAACCATGGCGAAACCAGGAGTTCTGGGGTATAGACTACGGCATGGTCTAGGCATTCAATCAATAGCTTAAGATTCATGTCTATCATTGCTAATTACTATCATTACTTTTGTGAATTTACGTAGGAAATCTCAATAATGTATCCGTACAACTATAGGAAACAAATGGTGGCTAAGTGAAGGTTGCTGTGGTGTGCATGCATCGATGATCGAACATGGCAAATCCTCCGAGGCGCCTACTACCATAACGAATATTGCATGAATACTAAATGCACGAATAATGACAGAATGGTGGCCATCGAAGCACTCGGGCATAGAAATCGAATGATTGGGCAAGGAGTTGTTCGCTCTGTGCAACCTGAAAACCATGCAATGCCAGGTTCAGAGACAGGGAGGAGTAGGACACGATAATACTGCTCCACTACGGAAGGGAGGCAAGTCTTACCCGCACCCTAATTACCCCGGATTTTCGACGTTTCCCCGCTTTGAATGGACTTGGAATGCAGTAACTGCCGACCTTAGGGAAATAATACACAAGAATTGTCGCGTGATGTAGAATGTAAACCATTGCAATTATATTTAGAATTACGCACTATGCCACTATTCAAGAATTAATTAGTCCATAAGCCACTGACTTAAACAAGATCAATTACAGTCTAGACTCTAGAATGTGTCTCTTCCCCTTGCCGCTTTGACAAATCACAACCGATACGCGTCCATTTGGGTTTCTGCTGACGGCCTTGAATGGTACCCCAACGTCCAAGGAAAACGCGGCGTGGCCTTGGATGGGTGGTACCCGTGGGCATGGCCAATCGCAAGAGATGGGGAGGTGCCATCCAACAGACGTTCCTGCCAAATGCAGAAGCCTCTGTTCGGGTTGACTGCCTAGACTGCCCAGACTGCCCCCTTAGATCTCTTGCACGGCAGCCACGGCGTCGTCTTCCCCTCACTTTGTGACTCGGATAATCTCACTCTTCCCCTGTGGCATTACTCAAAACTTGGCCCAGGTCAATAACAATAGAAACCAACCCACACACAAATTCCATACCTTGTCCTACTCTTTCTCTCTCTTCTCTCCCTCAATCGTATCTCCCTTCTCTCGCATACGATCGCTTTTGACTCATGACCTCGTCAACAACCCATCAAGTCTCACCACATCTCACGCAAAGATACCACACGAAAACGACAACAACGGTCAAATGCCTCTCCCGTACGCCACTGCCGTGTACCCCACGCTTTGCACCCATCGCTCTCGCCGTGATTCTTGAATCCCCTCGGTGATGTGACACGATGGCTTGGACAAAGGTGGCGGGTTCATAGGCAAGACCGACAGGTCATGTGATTCCAAGTGAGGGGAAAGAGACGGGATGAAACCCAAGATGCGGCCTTCTTCTTCTCTTTGTTCCTCCTCTTTCCCTATTCTTGTTGGTGTTGTTCGGTTCAAGTGATGGGCTCGAGTCAAAATTCCGTTGCAGTCTGCGAAATGACTTATACCAGCAAAACGGCGCCAATGCTCTTAAGGACGGTGGAGTCGAGTGGACCTTATCCCAACACGCGATGGTCTATTGAGTAAGTAAAACGACAACTTAAGAGACGAACACTTCCACCCCGAATGCATTGCACCAAGAACGAAACGTATGCTTCTTCAAAGAGTCGAGTATATGTATGGCCCTGCCCTCAGATCGGTGCCCAAGCTTTCCTATTTCTTACTCTTTTTCGAAGCCACCACTCCCCCGCCTTTCCCAAGTTGAGCAAACGATTCTGGGACACCTGAGGACACAACCAATCCATGATTCAATGCCCATATCGCTATGCCCATAACAATGCAGGTCTCCCATCGACACTATCTCATAACCGATGGAAGATATGTGAGCTCTCTAATCAACCGGTCGTCTGTTAGACGTGGACCGTTCACTCGAACCATCCCTCGACGTTGATCTCGAAAGCCGTTGGCATACTCTCGTTAACGTCCGTTACCCGTTACTTAGCGATTGCTGTTCTGTCGCCCCTCAATCCCTTTCTGGCTTCTTCGACTACTAGTAGGCGTTTTTTTTCACGCTGTTGATACACCGAATATCTGGGAAGCGCCTAGTCACATATCGACGTTCACTTGAACATGCTTCGATGTTTGATTGAAACGGATTGTGTCGACTATCGCCACACAGCTTGTTCTCGATCGGGGTACTTTGTCGAGTGCTTTGTCGCCCGTGGACTTGTTCGCTTCGTTCGTGCAATCGTTAATATGCCGTGCACAAAGTTACACCAATGGAGGCGTTAGCAACACCACCATCAGTGTGGCTTTAATGCTCGAGAGACACCTCGAAGTTAACCGTCGAAACCATTTGTCGTATTATCTTGGCGATGGATGACATAGAGTTTGATCTGGTATTTGCACTTGCTCAACAGCAGCTACTCCAGATCAGCTCGTTATTATTATCAGGTGGGTTTGTGTTTCTTTACATACCCTTTCAGCAGCTCCACTATCAATCCCCTAGGTCATTGAGTCTTTCTTCTACCCACCTCAACGACTCGCTCATGAGGCCCGATTGGTGTATGTGACACGCTACAACTAGCGACACGCGCTAAGCAGGGCAACATTTGCACCGTGTGGAGATTTTTCCATCACGAAGAAACTTCGAACGCAGTGTCATGCCTTGAATCGCAGGCACTCAAGCGCCGAGGGAGAATGCCATGTGTGACAAGCCATAGGTGGCCAGGCCGGCCCCCGGGTCAATTCGGTTAAGTTGGCAAGACGAGCGTCTGCCAGGCTGGGCGGCGTGTTGGCCCAATACCCCGGCACCGGCCCACGGGAGCTCAGGATAGCAAATGCCTCATTTTTACAGCAGCTCTCATGCATCAAGAGGAGCTACTCAGAACGATGTCATCGATTGAAAGTCAATTGAAACGTCGGTTCAGACCCTGCCTGATAAGATAAGACTGTCGGTTTTGAGATAAGTTTTCATTAAGTGGTGAAGACAAGGAAGATATCCTGATGCATTTGGACGAAGCGGGATGAATGAGGCTTTTTATTTTACAAATCGGTCCCTGGGAGGAATTATGCAGAATTTCCCCAACTCTAATCATAGGAGAGTGCCTATGATCAACGTCCTTCCCAGTTCTCTATCCCGTCTATTACAAGACAACCTCCCCTCTATCGTGCAAGCTGGCGGCAAGGTCACCCATGTCAAAAATTTCAAGACACGGCATAATGCCTTACGCTCAGCAGCCTCCTCCGTATCGTTGACCCGATCACTCGGCACGAGTCTACCCAATTGGCCGGGACATAGCTTAAGTCTAAAGTAACGCATGGTTAGTCGACTATCACGCGTGGTTTTATGGAGACAAGCTGGGATTGACTTACGAACTTGGCCATGAGGGCAACCATCAGATCGAAAAGACCGATGGCCTCGACGAAAGCGAAACCCAGAATGGCGTAAGAGAAGAGCTGGCCACGGAGGGCAGGGTTGCGGGCAACACCGTTGATGAGAGCGGCGAAGACGAGACCGATACCAATACCGGCACCGGTAAGACCGATGGCAGCGGCACCCATACCCAAGTTCTTGGAGACCTCAACCATGGCCTGGGCGATCTCGGAGGAGTAGGCACGGCGCTGAACCTGGAAGGCGTTGCGGGTGGTGGCCTGGAGAAGAGTCTGACGCTTCATGGCCTGGAGGGGGCTGGCGCCTTGAATCGATTGTGAGTGAATTGTTCATTGATCGCAATGGCATTTGGGCGAGATTCGATCGAGTCGGTTTCGACACCGAGCTCAATTGAGCTCGAAGAAAATTTTTGCCGCATCAAAAAACTTACCAGAGATGGTTCGCTTGCTGACAGCAGCGACGTTGGCGCGGACAGCAGGGCGAGCGGCCTTGACGGCCATCTGGGAGGCCAGGCGAGAGGCGAAGACACGAGAAGAGGCCATTGTGATTGATTTGTGAGGGGAGATGGTTGATGGTTTGAAAGAGGGAGAGGCTGATGGGAGGTTTAAAGAAAAGAGATACGGAGCTCAGCACGAGGACGGTAGTGGGAAAAGGAAAAGGGAAGAGAGAAAGCGTCTGGAGCCGGGAAGAAACTGAGGTTAGGTGGGCCCACACGGGTGGATATCATCAGGGGGGGTGAGGATGTCAGCCGGGGCAACGGTGCGAGGAAGGGGAACAACGATGAATCTGGGCGAGACATGTCTACAGGGGAACCAGGTGAGAATGATCATCTTGACACGAACTTCAACCGAGAAAAACGGCCTACGAACAATAAAACCAGACGCTTATCGAGCAGCAAAAGGGCGCTGAAAAATGATGGGAATGGGGATGATATCACGGGTGCGAATTAGGTTAGGGAATGGATGTCTGCACGGTCTACTTAGCCGTCGGAGGAAGTCGGGTGGAGTATGTTGCGACAATGCTGAGCTGTGATTGCTCTGAATGGACTGGAAGGCTTTCAGGCCTGAGGCTTTTACAGTCGGAGGGCCGCACTTGGCGGTGGGCCATGAATCATGGGCGAAGGACCACGATGAAGAACAGCTAGGGGTTGGGCCGGCGATGGAACGCGCAACAGTGAGCGAAATCTCGGTACGAAGGAGGGACAAAGCCGGAACAACGAAGACCCCTACCTAAATTACCAACTTCTCTAAGCTGGCAGCGGACAACGACGGCCCTACCGGATTTCCGAGACAATACAATCACCTATAACCAAACCTTCAAGATGCATTTTTTTTCGAAAAGCAAAGTTTTCTCTTGTCCATTGGAGGTACAAGGACTTGCCTGTAAAGGGCCAACGCTTGCCCAGCAAAGGTTAAATGGTTGACAGCAGAACTGATATCAAGGCGGCTTGTCCGGCTGGTACCTGGACACAGGTGATTGCCGAGAGCCAATCTTGATTGGCCAGCTGAGGTGAACAAAGTGGCAGTCGACAGCTACAGTAACAGCACTGCAGCACACCACTCTACGAATGGAGATTCGTACAGTGACGGAGCACAGTGTGCGCAGAAGTCAAGTTCATATATCTAGTTGCTTGGGAAGAGGCTATGAGCGAATCATCAGAGAGATCTTCCCCGTGGATGGATTGCAGAGAGATGCTTCGAAGCATTGAACCATGAATTCGATATCAAATTGAAGCCGTGGCCAACCCCCAAGATCCCCAGCGCTGAGAAAGCATACGTACAGATATGAGTGAGATTGGAGCAATTGGGGCGTGTCGGGGCAAACTGTGGCACTCTGGCACCTACTGAAGAAGCTACAGCAATGCTTCCGGCCTGGTGATTTGATGATGAGCTCATCATGCAAGCCAACTATACCCAAAGTCTAACAAACTCTGTTATAACTAATAAGAAGACAACCGATGTCTCTGCCTGGTTTTGGCAGTGAAAAGCTGAGAATGACATGGTGTTGTCTTTGGATTCGACTCAAGGAAAAAATTTCTCAGTCAATCTCAATCTCATGTCTCAAAGATTTGGGGGTTGACTGCCGATAGCAGGACAGTGCGCAAATGGACATGATCAACAGCAGGTTGCACTGAGAGCACTGATGCGACACAGCCATGTCGATTGATTGCCTGAAAGACTTCAGCCCGAACTTTTTGCTTTTTTGTTCATTGGAGATGATTAAACTTCATGGCAACAGTCCCAACAAGTCATGGTTCGTGCTGACGATACTCTGACACAGTTCGTCTTTCCTGCCGGACTGTCATGTTATGGGGTTACAGCACAGTACATTGTTAAGACTCAAAGCTGCTGAAGCTCTGCTCGCATGAAGATGAAGAGCCTCGCAGCCAATTGGTCATGTGTCAATACATACAGCCTGACACTGTACGCAGCCTGGTCAGTGGTTACAGCCTTGCCATGCTGCACTAAGTTACAGTATGTTTTGGTGTGTGTTGGTATCGAATCTTGAAACCAGAGGAACCTAGGCTCTCCCCATATTTCACATCTCATCTCAAACCTCGAATCTCCATATTATTCACAGCTGGCGTAGTCTGGGGCGACCAGGGCCTCTAGTGGTTGGGATTGCTTCTACTCAACTCAATTCAACTCACTGAGGACAAAATAGAACCAGATTAACGAAAAAGATTCGGCCCAAGGGGCGTGTCAGCTAGTGCCACCGCTTTTGAGCAAGGGCAAAATCGGAATGGGTCATTAAAAAAACACCACACAAAACACAAAACACACGGTGTAAAAATTATCAGCCTAGTCCAAGCTCTTTACCTCTTTAGGAAAGTTCATGGTGTACATAGTACCGAGTACGTACAGAGTACCGGCGTCAGGGAAGGATGGGTAAGAATGAAAGTCAACTGTGATGAGAGAAGTCATTGCGAAACAGAGCAAATAGCCGTAGTAAAACTTGAAACTATATACACAAAGACACAATTGTGACAAATACATCACTTCCGAATTGTGCTGATACCAATGTTTGCATTTTTTTTCATTCATCAATACATCCACTTACATGACAAAGACTTTTCCGTTCAGCCTTGGTCTATCATGATATTGGTTCCATGATATGCAGGGGCCCAATTGCATGATATAATATAGTATGGGCCAGCTACGGGCTCATGACATTGCATTGTCTTGCGTGACAAGGAGTATATGTTGATGATAAGTATCAATAGCTGTCAAGGACACTGGTTCTGACTGTATATACATATATGGAGTTCAAGCGTGAAACATCATCATGATTTCGAGAAAAGGTTCAACTCAGATTCTTTGAGCAAGGGGGTATCACTGTCGCCGAAGCGTCTAATCTATATATGCATACACATGCCCACACACCATACACCTACATCTACGCCTACACAAACGTCAGCGCCAACGCCAACGCCGGATGTGGACTTCCTCATCACCCTGTATCCTCCTGCGCCTCCTCTTCTTCCGCTGTCTCTGGTGCCTTGATCGCATAGCCTTCTACGAACCCGGCCGGGTCGCACATATGCTCCAGGCTGATCCGGTTCTCGGCCACATATCGACGAACTGCTTGCTTATCTACAAGCACCCGTGGCACCATCTTGACCACCGTGACCACATCTTCCTTGGGGGCTCCATCCGTAGCAGGTGAGGTCCTTATCCTCTCTTCGCCCTTCTTCTCCTCCGTCTCCGTCTCGATAACAGGTTTCTGCTCAGGCTTGCTGGGACCTAAGCCCAGCTCTTGGACGACACCCATGTCTCGCAGCACTTGCAAACAATCTTCAGGAAGAATCCATGTCGCATTACTGCAATCATTGATATCCACAAGGACCTCGTTTTCAGCGCTCTTCCCATGCATATCGATCCCCAGTAGCCATCTTGCTATCTCGCCTGCCCAATAACGCTTGTAGCCCTTCTTGCCAAGATCGGAAATGGGTTTTTCTGGGCCGCCCAGGATGCCCTCCCGTCGGGAGATCTCATACGAAGCACCCATGAGCAAAGCACCGAGGCCCTTTCTTTGCCATGGGGGGAATACAAGAATACAGGCGAGATTGTTGTTATCCCATGACATTTTTTCCTTAGAGAAGAATCCAGTTATCCGAGGTGCTTGAGGTTCAGCTTCTGCTGAGGTGTTTGATGGCCGGGCTGGAGGCGTGTAGACGAGTAGGAAGTAGTTGAAGCCTGTAACATCGAAGAAAACGGATTTGGTGTCGAGAAAGAGTTTTGCAAAGAGCGACAGGTTCTGGCAAAAGAGCTGAAAGTAATGTCAGTGTTATGGCTCTCGGTATCGTGTCATGTAAACTTGAACTTACCCCGTCCTTCTCACCATCCACCTCCCAGATACTCCATTCTCCTTCGTCTTGCACAATCTCCTCAACGTATCGAATGTTTCCCTCTCCCTTTCGTCTCTTGGGCCCAGAGGCTTTGGTGTCGTGTGGCACAAGGATCTTTCTGCGTCCACGTGGATGCACATAGACCTTGCGCCCTGGTATTTGGGTCTTCCGCTCACAGACATGAAGGTGATGACACCAGGCCAGCAACTCCTTGGAATATTTAAAGCAGCTGGGACAAACGTAGAGACGATCGACGACGGGAAGGTGCTCACGATCCCGTCGAGATGATGATTTGCCACCTGTAGTTTGATCTTTGGCACCTGCATCTTTACTACCCATCTTTGCCAGGTTGGCGTTTGAGGATTCACCTAGCATTTCTTTTCCGTTATAACTAGAATACCAAGCACTGAAGCACAGATTACCCAACACAACTTTATCGATGTTGCGGTCGGCTTGTAGAGGCTGGCGTACAGACGGGGCCATAGGAGGTTTCGGCGGGTGAACTGGTGTGACTGTCGGGGGTGGCGGTCGCTCGAGTATACGTGGTGGCTGCGCTGTAGGGCCATATGGCCGGACGAGAGCTGAAGCCCGCTGTAGCGAGTTTGCATGCGACTGAGGTACATGATATGTAATCTCGGGCGCAACAAGGTCTGAAGGCGGGCGACCAGCGGCGGTTGGTCGAGGTGGGGGAATAGCTGTCATCGTTGCTGGAGGCCGTGTCACTGGGCCTGGCTGTTCAAGCGGAGCCCATCGCAATACAGGAGGAGAGGTTTGCGATTGCGTTTTGTTCGGAGCAATTGTAGTGGGTTGCGACAGAGGCTGGGCACGCCCGTTCGATGCACGGCTGCGCTTCTGCTGGGGAGAAGATTTCGGTTTGAGAGAAGTCGACGGTAACTTTGGTATTGTAGGCGGCGGTACAGCAGTTTCGGTACGTGGTAGTGGCAATGGCTGTGACTCTGGCGATGTTGGTGCTGGCGCTGCTGCTGGTGTTGGCGGTAGAACCGGGGTTTGACGCGTCGCCCTACGCGCTGTGGGTTTGGGTTGAGGATCGGAAGAGGTCGGTTTGGATGTGGGTGCGGATACAGAAGCGGACTCGGATTTGGCAGGGTCTGGATCTGGTCGCTTGCGCTTTTGGGGCATCGCTGTGCGACCCTTGCCTCGATGTAGAAAACGAAGTCGTGGTCGAGCAAGAGTTAAGTTGAGTTGAGTCGAGTGGGTGGTAGGGGTGCTCTCTATTGTAAGTCGATGCGATGCGCCTGGGTTATAAGTGTATCGGAGGCGCGGTTTTCGGTGTGGCTTCGGGTTGTACTCCGTAGGACTTTTAAAAACACGCGCGGAGAATAAATGTTAAATTATGTCAGGATAAATGAGGTTATTTAGATTTGAGTTTGGTATATGATAATATTCAAGTGCAAAGTAAGTCACGTCCTGCGATCAGGTCCATCCGCAGTTGCACGTCTGGGCTACGGGCAGGTGCAGTGGACGCTATCACGTGCTGATATCACTGGCGGTTAACTTACATCCCAGGCCATAGGTAATTGATCAATAAATATACACTTAGACAATGAAAGCCGTCGATAGATATATCGTGCAAAATTACCACTGGGAAAACATAACGTCACGATGTTGAAGTCAAAATTTTAACACACTGGTTTTCAATTTTGGTTACTAGTTATCCGTATACTACTAGCAACAGTAATCCATATTAAACGATGTAATGGACTTGTCGAGTCACGCAACCAGGTGACTAAGTCAGTGAGCAAGCACTCCTCTCAGTCTCCTTGCTACACTCTTTGCCTCTCTCAGCTCAGTGTCGACGCAGAGAACAGGTTGGCGCATGAGCAGCCATGACACGGTCAAGAGTCTCATCACCCTCCTCCCAGTTCTTGATCAGAGTCAGGAGTCGACGACGCGCAAGCCCAGCATCGCGATTGCGATACACGCTGTCAATCTTGCGCACATCGGTCTTGTCGCTGACGAGCCAGCGTCTCTCCTCCTCCATAAACAGATTGTACGACGTATCCTCGCCATAGCGAGCCTTGACATTGGCAGTAAGGTGGTCCTGAACGGCCTTGTTCATCTCGATCTGAGGCTTGGTCTGCTCAGCTGGGTTAGCAAAGTGTTTGTCAACCGTGGGCTTGAAGGTTGCCGGCTTGAGGGTTGGATCTGGCAGAACTGAGTAAGCCGAGTAGTAGACAAGCGTAGGGTTCTTGAGCACTGTCTCCGAGATGGTCTTGAGTACTGGAGGTGTAATGGGCATGTGTCCAAAATTGACGTAGGCCAGACGGCTCTCGGTTTGGATGAGATGTTGGATGGCGGGCACAGCATCGTCCTCAATATAGTTGTAGGCCTGTCCGAGATCCTGAGTGGCATAGGCCTGGCCCAGATCAAACACCTCGAGGGTTGGATGGCCGGCAGCAGCCTTGCAGAGCCCAATGGCACCTTTGGTGCTGACTCCAATCGACTGTAAGAGCAATCGAGTCAGATACGATGCCTTGGGTAGTGCCTGAGCAAGAGCTGCTGCGCCATCATCGCCAAGTGGGTTCGATGACAGGTAGAGTGAGGTCAAGCCGCAGTGCGGTGACAAGAGGAACTTGCCAATGGCCGTGGCGCCCTTGGCTGAGATGCCGTTTCCGTTGAGATAGATGTGCTTCAGGGGGAGTGTTACACCCTCGGGCATCTTGTGGTCAGCCAAGCGGTTGAAGAGGTCCGTAACTCCTTGGTCACCAAGTTGGGTCTGGTCGAGGTCCAGTGTTCGCAAGTTCTTGACTCCGGTGATGAGGCGGCACACGTCCTCAGAAGCTTCTGCACCAAGTGGATTGCGCTTCAGCCAGATATTGGTGATGGCCTCCGACTTGACCATGGCATTGGCGAGCTCCTTCAGGCCGAGCCCGTTGATGCAATTTCCAGCAAGATACCAAGTGTCGATCCTGTTAGGGAGGTCGTTGATGAAGTTGGCAATCTCACGAGCACCAACAGGGCCAATAATATTATTGCCCAGAAGGAAATGCTGAACGAACTCATTGGATCGAAGGGAATCCATCAGTTTGCCGATATGGTCAGGGCCGACGACCATTTTGCAAAGATCCATACGGCCATCCTCGTACACGACACCTTTACGAAACTCGGCGCCTTTGACACCGTAGTAGGGCTCGCCTCGTCCACCATCCAGTTCGAAGCCCTTCTCGTCGCCGTTCAACTCGAAAGTGCCACCCTCCTCGAGATGAGTCAAGAAGGGGGTAAGATCGGCCTCTCGGGCAATTTCGACAGGCATAGGGATAGCTGGCACGCCATCGAGAGAGATAGGGTGCTTGGCAGGGTCCCAGACGCCCTGAGATAGGATGCGGGAAGCCCAGATAGGTGCCTGGACACCAGGTGCGGCACCACCAGAGAGGCCTCTGGTGGTGTGACCATTGCGAATGGTGGCCTGCAGCATGTCATATCGTCGCTGCAGGGCGGCCCAGGCACGAAGACGTACACGGTCTGCCTCAAAGCGGATGATGGCCGTCAACGAACCATCGTGTACAGGGTAAAGCAACGGAGCAATAGCTACGGCAAGGTTATGGCGAGCAGACTTGCGTCGAGGGAGGTCATGAAGGGCATCATCAATACGATGCTTGTCCAGCGGCAGAGCCGTGATCTCATCTGCAGTGAAAGGATGAGACGGGTTGAACTCGGGCATGTGGATGTCAAGGTCGATCAGGCTCTTGCGGCAGAGGGTGGCAAGATGAATGGCCTCGTCCATGTTTACCACATCGTTGTGTTTGGTTGAGGATGGTTGCGTGGCATGTTGATGCGAGATAGAAAGTGAGGGCGGCCCAATAGGCTGCAGCGTTGTAGCGGTAGCCATTTGGAAGGTAGCGAGTTTGGGGGAGATGTCAGTTCAATTCGGAGACTCGCAGCAGGTTCCGGGTTGTTTCGTGTGGGTGGAAGAAGGTCTTTTTGTACGGCGCGAGTCGATACTTATATATCTGGTCGGAGATATATTAGAGTTAACTTCAGCCTTACATGTGGATACCAGCCATTCTGCAGAAAGCTTACAAAGGGCCTTGCAGCCTGCCTGTAAAGATTGTGTCAAGCGCAGGGCGTACATAAACCTCCTCGTTGATAGGTTTGACACCGAGTGACTCCAACATCAAGCTTTGATCATGGTGCCTGGGGCTGGGGCTGGAGCTTCCATTAGCTTTTGTCGGCTTTGACTTGGAGAGGAGAGCCTGAGTTTAACCTACAGGCAGTGTTAATCTTGCTGCGGTCCGGGTTGCCGAGGGTATTTTGCTACGCATGGCAAACATGTAGAGTCTGTCCGTACAATGAACATGATAGCTATAGCTGAGCATATCAGTTAGTCGTGTTGAATATTCCCTAGGGATGTATACAATACTTTACTCGAAAACTGCCTTGCCCCACTGGGATAAAATCTATTGTTCACAGGCCAGTTAATGGTCCTTCAAAAGCTCATACAGAGGCTGTGCACGCTTGGTGCTGATGTTGTTGATGATACAAGTGGAGATTGAAGATGTAAGATCGTGGATGCGTGTAAGGCAGCCGCATCCATGACCCACACTTGTCGATGCAAGGGCGTGAGATCAACCTTCAAAACGACATGTCTTACTAAATCTATCAAAGAGTTTTGTCTTGACATGACTGTTCTTGGCTATGTCGGACATAAAAAACATGATATGCTGACTTTAGTGGTTATTTCGGTGACAAGTGTCACGCCGCATACGACTTGTTAGAATTCATGGCTTGTTTAATTTTCTCATGCCATTTGAACAAGAGTAGTAGAGAGCAAGAAACAATAACTAACTATCTATAAAAACGCATGAAATACGGTACAGTAAAAGTAAGACAAACGTTAAAAAAGCAAGTCCAGATACACCAAGACATCGTAAAAAAAGTAACATGAGGAACACCGGATTTGAACCGATAACCTTCAGGAATCCCCGAGAGAAGCTGTTGGACAGCTCACTGGAATCTGACGCGCTACCGTTGCGCCAGCTCCCCAAGTTCGATGTCTTTCTGCCTCGGAGATAGGCCTCATATTGTCGCTGTGGGGACAGACCCTTGTAAAGAAAAAGAAAAAAAAGAGGAGTTGCAAGAGGGAAAAATCTAACACAGGTTAGGAATGGAAAAGAGCAAAAGAAATGTGAGGAACACCGGATTTGAACCGATAGCCTTCAGGAATCCCCGAGGAATACTGCTGAGATCAGCAGATCACTGGAATCTGACGCGCTACCGTTGCGCCAGCTCCCCACTGGTGGAAGAGAACACAAATGCTACGCATTATATAGATACGCCATGAATGATTCATTCATCCTGGACAATCACTCCAACTATATCACATTGCACTTCGACTACCTCGGGACTCATTGTTCTTTGATGAACACCATATACATCACCTATCTTCACAGTACCCAAATAATGATTGATTTGGTGGTCCTTGTACTTCACCATCATACTATAGTTCCAGAGCTTGAGATGTCTAACAACACGGTGTAACCTACCCAGGTGAGGTTATACTTTCTTTACTCAACTTCCATACAATCTCAACTACATGTACTCCATGGTTTTAGTCCAAGTAGTGCCATTGTGCTAGAGCTATATTGCTACCTCGTTTCTTCTGCAAAGTTCAATATCTGAGCCATGGTTTAGTACTTATGTCAATCGCAGTATCGTCTTGTCGCATACAGACATACATGTCTACTAATGGTATAGTATAGAGATTTCTTGTGTCAAGCGGTATATCAAATCACTCAAACTGTTCCCCAAGCTGTGGTGTATAACTTAATTCGTTCTGGTTTCAAAAATCCCATATACTCTGCTGAGGCCGACACACAGTTCTAAGCTACCTTACTCCGTGGACTCCATCTTCGACACAACATCACATTCGGGACAATGACCTAATACGGCGAGGTCTTGTGTATAAATATTGAATGATCATTGGGTGGATTGATTAATCTCTGGAACTTGGTTTCTCCGAGTGTTTTTACCGATAAACTGGTGAAGCAAGCCTGGCTGTCAAACAGAATGGATGGGTAAAACTTATGCTGTACCAACCCTCATATAAATTTCAATTCCCTAGTACACAACATATACCCACCATTAAAACGTAATAAATAACCATCAACATTTAGTACTATTTCCATGAGCAAGGAACATGGAATATATAGACTTGAAAGGAACAATTGATGTTGACGTAGGGTAATCTTTAAACCTTAGGTTCCTAAGGTCCCATCACTAGCATCAGTAGGTACCCTGCTAGCCTGGCTGGGTGCCCACTACCAACCACCCACTGAGCGAAGAAAAAAACTCTGCTTAGTAACCCCGAGTTTGATCCCGAGGCCCCACTCTCCCAATTTTCCAGCACCTATATAAACTCGAACTTCTCCCGATCTATTTTACTTTTGCTCCTTAGATCAAAAAGCATTTTTTTAATGTTTTCTGAGCCGCCACGACCTTCACCCGACCTTTGGGTCACCTCCCACGGTGTCGCGTTGCCTTTCCCATTGCGGGAAACGCTCAGTAGAATAAAACCCTTGGATATAGGAAATTCTCCGTCAGGTCGTTGTTTCGCAACGATTTCTGTAGGCGGTGTAATGCCAAGAAGGGGGGACATTTCATCATCCTGAATAATGATTTTGCTAGTAAAATTCCGTATGCGACTGGTCTTGAAGACTAGAAGTACTGGTTGATGCGCGTAAATGACTACTGCCTGAGGTTTTTTGGCGGAAGGTCGTCGATCGTAAATTGTCAAAATTTCAGCCTCTTGTCCTGTTGTGCGTTGCGTGCATCTGCCTGTCAGCTTCTGCTTCATGCGGTTCCTGGTAACCCTGGTGCAATCATGTCCCATGTTGATTGAGACCTTGGCGAGCTTTCCCTTCACATGAAGTTAAGCTCATGAGGCTCTAAGATTGTCGCATTTGACTGGGATAGCCCGGTGGTCCGTCATCCCAGGTTAGCGTCTGTCACGTCACTTTTCAACATCGCGTGGTGTTGAACAGCTTCACGATCGATAAACTCAACATCAAACCACGTAAATAATAAGTTCATTACGGTATTGCTAGGAGTCCTATCATACAGCGCCAAAAAACAAGCACACGAGTCTCCATTACTCGTCGTTAGGAGAAGCACCCAAGATGCCGTCAACACCCTGGCTTCTGTGCTGGTCCCTCACAAAGTCCTCAATCTTATCATCGTGATGCGGTCGTTCGGGAGGTCCTGAAGGCTTATTCTCCTCGGGAGGGCTTTGGCGAGCGGGCAGGATCTTGGCAGCAGCAGGGATGTATTCAGTGACTGATCAAATGTTAGCATTTATTACGTTGCCATGATACTCCGAGACAGGGTATACATACTCTTCTCGATAATGGGGTTGGGCTTCTGGTTCTCCATGTCGCGGGTGGTGTCAGCAGCCCTGTCAAGCTGTCGCTTAAAGGTCTCCTCCTTTTGGACGCTGTTGTCTTGAGAAGTCATCTTGGCGTTTGTTTTCTTTCCTTTCACTTGTTGTTTGGGGGTACGGATCGTGTTTCCAGATGAAGGATGATGCTCCGATTAAGATCTATGACAAGAAAGATAAACGATAAACGCGGAAGGTAAATACCGTCTTATCTCCAACTACCGCGTTTTTCCTTGTTCTTTATATCCCGGTATTGGCATACGCAATGGCGCAAAACTCACCCCAAAGCCATCCCTGTGAAACATGCTGTAGCGCATCTCGTGGGTGACGTCAAGTCGCGGACGGCGGGGTCGCTCCGATAAGGCCCGATATCATCCAAAACTCTATCTTATCGGACCGTTCTGATGGGCTGACTATCATCCAACAATACTTTTGTTTGCCTACCACTAAAGAGACATTAAATCAGGAACAAAAATTCGACGCCGTACCTTTTTTCTTTGTTTCCAAGTTTAGGTACGAGTTTCAACTTCATACAGCCTTGGAAAGTGCAGCAAAGATGGCGCCAATTCCTATCACCATTGTCACGGGCTTCCTGGGCTCAGGCAAAACCACGCTCATCCTCAACCTGATTCCTCAACTCCGCGCCCAGAACCCAGACTACAAACTCGCACTCCTCAAGAACGAATTCGGTGATCTCGCAGTCGACTCGCAACTAGCCGCAAACTCCGCCATCTCAGGTGTTCAGGAGCTCCTCAACGGCTGCATCTGCTGCAACCTCGTCGGCCAACTAGGCCCCGCGCTCAAAGAACTTGAAGACACTGTCACCCCCGATCGAATCGTTATCGAGACCAGCGGCTCTGCTTTCCCTGCGACTCTCGCTCTCGAAGTGAACCGTCTTGCGCGCGAGTCTGGAAAATATGTCCTTGATGGTGTTATCAGTGTAATCGATGTCGAGAATTGGAAGGGTTACGAGGACACCAGTTACACAGCCCGAATCCAAGCGCGATATACCGATCTGATTGTCTTCAACAAGTGGGAGAACGTCAGCATGCTACGATACGACGAATGTCTCGACCGAGTCGGCGATTTGGAGGTGGATGTTGCCAAGGTCAAGAGCGACAAGGGCAAGGTGTCAATAGACCTGGTTTTTGGTGTTGACGGAGGCCTTGCGCAAAAATTGACGGATGACGACGTTGAAAAGACAAACGGGCACAGCCATGATCACTCCAACAACCCATCAAACGGTCATTCCCACAACCACCAGAGCGAAGTTGAAGTCCTCTCCGTCGTTCTCAAAGCCGATCCCTCAGCGCGCATCTCGACAGAAAAGCTTCTCGCCTTCCTCTCCTCTGCACCCAAAGACGAAGCCTATCGCATCAAGGCCCTTGTCTCGCTATCATCCACGCCTACAAACTCGGACCCGGACGTCCCCAAGCCAGAGCCCAGTGCATCAGGCCGATACATCCTCAACTGGGCGTTTGGCCGCTGGACGTTCACACCCGTTGCGGAAGCACTACAGGAGCATGACTCGAGTAGCGATGTCACACTACGCATGACGATAATTTTTGCACGCTACGAGAGCAACAAGTGGAAGAAGAGGCTCGAAGCTGGTGGTCTGATAGAGCTCAAGGGCGGAGATTCCAGTGGATTGACCGTCACCAAGATTCTATAGTGAGAATAGACACGATAAAAAGTAGATTTAGATTACATAGATGAGAAAGATATCACGAAGAGATGAAAGAAAGAGATGGTTATGAGGGAACATAGACTCATGATTGAAAAAGACGCTTGTCGCTATCTGACCAGGATATAGAAAAAACACAACCCGCTACCTAAAATTTTGAACACACCCAAGATACAATCTTTTTACAGGGAACTCTTCTTGTACAACGTCTTATATCCATCCTGGACCTGGACAGACAGGGCTTGCAATGACGTGCGGATCAGGTGCTGGCCCTTTCATTGCACGCTGTCCCTGCCCAGGATTGAAATTTTGCTCGTCAAAGTAATAATCCGCCCAATCATCCTCATAGACATCAGCCTCGGGACTCTTGGGCTTGATCACCCATGGATCGTCGAACGAAGGGCTGTCATCAGCCTTGGCTCTAGTTTCAACCTCTTCTTGGAACTGCTTGAACACCTCTGGTGTTGACAGCGCTGACATGGGCGTTGGAGGTACAGAAGGACCACTGGCAAAGGTCTTGATTGTCTCAGCTGGGCTACTACAAGAAGATCTTGGTGAAGTCGGTGGCGAGAGCTGGTTTGCTTCAGGGTTGGAGGTGATAGAGGTAGAAGGACGATGAAGTTTTGCGATACTGTCGAGAGACTGAGGAATCAACGGAGGCGGACGGTTATACTTCTTGATTGTTGGCTTATGGTGAAGTCGAGAGAAGTTGGGGCTGATCTCAACTGGACTGGCGGGCATAGAATCGTTGTCGCAGCTGGAGCAGAGTCCAGATCTTTCAGCGATTCCATTATGGCATACACGACACATAGGGTCTGAGACGCTGTCTTGTCGAACATGAACTTGTATAGGGGTTGATGAGTGGACAGGATGAGAGCGGAGGGCGTCTGCAGTAACCTTTGAAGGTCGGCGCACGGCAATCGTCTGGACAGACGGCCTGCGCTTCTGAGAATCCTGTGAAGATCGACGAATGGCGACCATTTGTACGGATTGTTTTCGTCTAGGCCAACCCGACGCTGAAGCATCACTAGGTCGCGGTGATGAGATTGGTGAGTGACCGGGGGTAGCGAGGTTATCGACTCGCTCAAGCCTGATGGTCTTTGCTTCGCTAACAACTGCGTGCTGAGGAGAAGGCCCTCTCGCAAAATTCAGTTCCTCGCCGATAAGTATGCTGTTACGAATAGGCACTGAAGTCTCTGGAACTTGCAGTGTGCCTTGTGTAATTGCTGCGGACTCCTTGGCATCAACTTTTTCTAACGGGCATGGCTCCTCCTCGGCGGGTGTAAGTGGCCCAAAAGCTGATCGGAAGGGTCCGTTGAAAGGCCCAAACGTCAATCTCGATGGCTGCTGTGTTCGAGGTTGCTGTAATCGCAGGGTTTCTGGCTTTGGCTGCTCTATTCGAGGCATATGAAGTTCTGTCACTTCTGATACCACAGGCGTTTCTTGCGCGGGCTCTGGCACTGGACATAGTTGTTTCTGAAGTGGATGTTCATGCCGCCCGTGTGTTTGCTCAGCAAGAGAGGCTTTTCGCATACTTATGAGAGACTTTTTACACTCTTCGTCGCTAGGTACGTTGACCTCAGTAATTCTTCTCGAAGGACGGTCAGGGTGATGCAGCATGGTAAAGTCTTTATTTGTCGATGGGCTCGTCTTTGCCACAGATTCAGAGGCTCTTCTGAAGCCCCGGAAGCTCAAGTTCCTGGGTGAGAGCTGGTCCCGCCAACTGCTCATCTTGTCGTCGTTGGTGGTTGTCCAAGAAGGCATCGTGACGAGCGAGGCTGGGGGAGGTTGAGTCTGCTGACTCGGGACGTAATGTCTCAGAGGCCAGGAAGAGAAGTTTCTCAAAAAACCTGATTCAACCGTTCAAGTCATGAGCTCTCCGTTATAAGCAATGTCTCTGGTCCCCTTTTTCACAAACTAAGTGGTGTCAGGTTGGCCGACTGGAATGTAAGTGACTGATAGACGGGAGGGTCCTGGGTCTGACAGGCCCCAATTAGAGAGGTTCTTAGCGATCGAGATAGCCAAATAGCCCTGGAGAAGGTGGATAGAGTTCTCGTGGTGGTTGAACTGCAAACCTTGTATGCGCCGCGTCTTACCTATGACGGCTCGGAGGGTCCGGCGTCAACGCTACGGCTGTCATTGTGCGGGGACAACTCATTCTTTTGGCTTTTGGGTGGTGAATGCAAGTCCCCGGGGCCTCAAGATGGTGTGAGGAACACGGCACAGGTACGGTACGGTACAAAGAAAAGAGTTTGCTCTCCAAGGATGCAGTTTGGGTAACACCAGAAGTGCTTGGGCGCGAGGAGCACCAGCCATTTCTACTAAAGGCACCGCAAGAGACCCCGAGCATAGACACAAGCTCCAAGCACAACGGTGGAAATGAAAACCCGTGCTCGTGAATCACTTTTGGTGACGAGAAAGTGCAAGGTGCAGAGAGCAACATGGCGGGTGGCTCACGATTCATGGCAAAAAGCCACCAAAAACTCGCCTATCCACCGTCCAGCAATACCTATCCAGAACACCAAAGACCATTCCAATGAAGCTTGCCCCTGAAATTATAAACGCCGTGCAAGAATTCACAAAAAACTATATCGAGGGTCTAGCACAGACATGTCGACCTCTCTTTCGGTGCCTGTACCTGGCATGCCATCTCCAACGCTGTTCCTGGCTAGCAATCTTTGCCATTCTTTGTTGGCCATGACTCGGCTTACGCCATCTTGTTGGAGACATTGTCGAGGTGTGGTGTGGTAGTGCGGTGGTTATTTGCTCACTATAGCCGCGTGTACATGGTCAATCCATGCTAGCTGTCAATCGTGGGAATATTGCGGCTTTGCTGATTCTTTGATTGATTCATCATCTACAAGTTGACAGTGACTGTCATGTTATTGCTAAGTACCAACAGTGTAGGCGGAAGATCGTTGCAGAGCACTTCGACATCAGACAAATACTGAATTGTCGCCGCCTCATCCAGGCATGTCCCCTCCGTAGGGATTGGAAGAGTGCTGAGAAGAACAGCCGTATCTTTGGAATGTTGACGCATCAACTCGTTCACAATAAGATGTTGTGCCCTGCTTGGCAGCTCATTGAACGAGAGCTCCAATCCCTGCGGTGTATAGCCCGTGTCCTGGCCTTCCTCCTCTAGATGCGAGCTTAATCTGTATCTTTCAAGCATTTCAGGAATCTGTTCGCAAGACCCGCCACCTTCGTATGTGGATCCTCGAGAGTTGCGTCGCGAATGGAATTGAGAATGTTGCGTTGAATGTGGCTCATAATGAGACTGCTTGGCAAAAGAGACCTTTCTGCTATCATACTCACCATCCGAAGCTTGAGTGCTAGGTCGAGGTCTGCCCGGGAACCTGCCTTGCGAAGATTGCCGAGAGTAGCTTGGTCGATACGGCCCGGCCTTTGGAGTCTCTGATTCGGAACTAGAGGGAGGTGCAAAGCTTATCGTAGAGCCCTCTGCTTCTGAGGCCACAATCTTCGTCTCGGGAACCGGACGGCTGGAGAATTTTACGGCCGAAGATTGCCTGGAAAGGTTTGGTCTCCCTGGCGTTGATGTACCACTACGGTATGGGCGTACTGTATCTTCTCGCGTAGGGCTTGCAGGGCGCACACGAGAAAATGCTTTCGAAGTGCCTGAAGAGTCTCGCGAGACAAGAGAGGGAAACGCTTCACCAACAGAGGCTACACTCCCTTCACGTGATCGCTGGTTTGTTTGCGTCGCTGAGGACTCCGAGGCAAACTGAGAGGCTGCTGCCGTCTGTGATGTTTGGACTCCACCAACACCCTTTACTGTTGCAGACGATGACATTGTGCCGTAGGATGTCGATGTAGCAACGGCGTCTCCAATGGCGTCAGACCTGGAACGCCGGCCAAACCTTTCCCAATAGTCACCACGTACTCTGCCATCCTCATCATGAGAATCTCCACCCGCCAACAACGGCTGATGTACCGCATCACTCGGGCCGATACTGGCTTCGTCAATGGACCTCCGATCTAATTCAGAACTGTATCCCATTTCCTCATCCTCAAGGTCATCTGTTGGGGAATCCTCTGTCTCATCATCCTCGCTACACGCTTCATCGAGCGCGTCGTCTGGGAGATGGTGTGTATGAATCCCCATATTCACACCCATCTTTGAAAGCATCCGAATAGCCGGCCGTCTTGGCAGCTCGGGAACATCCGTAGTGCTTGCACGCCGTCGCTCATATATTTCCTCATGAGGGTTGTACAAGCCGGGTCTACCAGATGTGGAGTCGTAAATGTGTTCGAGTTGGTCCAACTCCTGAGTTGAAGTCATGTTGTCCTCACGGCCTCGGAACATTTGAACATCATCCCACCATGCTTGGTTCCGAAGCGTATCGTTAACCACGATTTCCCAATCTATATCATGCCCTATACCGTTTACGATGATCTCATAGGTATTCAGACTGCCCGACGCCAAGCAGAATACTTTAACTTGCGCGTCAATCCTCAGTTTTTCAAGAAGTGCTAAGACTCGAGCATGCTCTTCGTGTACTTCGCTCTCATATTCCACAAACACCATAACTCGTGGTCTATATGCTTGCTTCCAAAGTTGTACGCTGTGTAAAATATGCCCGAGTTGTAGGATGAGAGTGTCTACTTGTGTTAGCTCGTAGTACACTCATAAAGACATCGTACTCACATGTGTCAAAGTTGGTAGTCAGCAAACTCTTTCCGTCAGACGTAACTTCGGCGGACATTTGAATCGGCCACAAGTCGATGTATTTCTTGGTGTTCATGCCATCCTTTCGCGGAGTTTCTAACGAGTCAAATCCGCATCCCACTGCAATGTTGAGTCGATATCGCAGGGCAAGGTCTTCTACAATTGTCAAGTATTCTCTTGGGGACATCATGTTCTCAGTACGGATGACGTCTGTTGGGAGGGTACCCTCCATGAGTCTTGCGGATGTATCCCCTCGCCGTCTTCGGGGCCTTTCGGGCGCTTTGCCGTTCGATTTAGGGGGTCGTTGCAATTGTTTCGAGAAAGATACGGGGACATCAGGGATGCGCAGTCTCGGGTTTGACTTTCGCAGTTCATCCATATTGTAAAATCCGAGTACAGCTATGTTAGGACGCATTCCGCCAAGTCCCGCTGACAGTATTAGATTTCGAATACCCCAAGTGATGGTGGGAGACATTGTCAGCTGCACGAAGGCCTTGATCTTGGAGAACTCATTAATGTACTTTGTCCAGGCATGCTGCTGCAGTCTAGCTTCATGAACACCCGAGTTGAAGTCGTCTGTCACAATGACATGTCCAAGGATGTACAGGGAGCCTTTCTTCAGCGAATTGCAAAACTTGATCAACCTGGTCTGTCGACGTGGATTGTTGATGAGTAGTATGATATGCGGTCGCCAGAACTTGATATGCTCGGGTCTGAGACGTAGCAAGTACTTTCTCACCTGATGATAGATCAAGTTTTGGCTTACATCGCCCCAGTGCTTTGGGGGGCTCAGATAATGAATGAGTAGGAATAGCAGAACAAGGACCGTGATGGCGATGGCGGCATAAGTTTCGTCAATAAAGAACATAGCAAAGCCCGATAGAATTCCGGCAAAGAATGCAGTCTGCCAGGTGAAGAACTTGAAACTGGGTCGAAAGTTAGGCGCAGACCCAACCTTAAGGAGGAAGCATGCCAGGTTCATAACGAAGAAGGTCATCTGATATCCCATGGAGATGAATGTTGCGATCTGATTGAGATCAGCGAAAAGTGCAAGCTGCGCAATAGCATAAGTCAAAATCAGAGCATATATCGGTTCGTCGCCATGCTTCGTGCCTTTGCTGAAGAAACCAAGACCGGGGAGAAGCTTATCCCTTGCAAAAGCCTGGAAAAGCTTCGATGCGCCGATCAAGCCCATGAGAGCGGAGAAGAAGGTGACTGCGCATTCACCAGCAAGGATAACAGGTTGGGAGAGATTGATGATCGAGATGGCATTGGCATTGGCCAAGAATGAGGCGTGGGTCGTACTCGCAGCCAGAGAAAGAATCACGACGAAATAGATGATGAAGGTTGTCAACATTGCCCACAACGTTCCATGGGGAATCGATCTACCAGGGTCTTTTAGATCTCCCGACATGGATGCACCCGCAAAAATGCCCGAGGTAGCACTGTAACGCTGTCAGTACGGGGTTGTAGCGGCTGGATTATATATCAGGGCCGTACGGAAAGAGGATGCCAAACAGGTCACGAAATGTTTCAAGACCCTTGAACTGAGGACTGTCGAGATGAGGCAGGAAGTTGTCTGTCAATGTATCAAGACTAATCCCAGTGAAGTCAATACCAAGATCCTTGTCATGAAAGGGAGCCTTGAAGATAGCAGAGACTGGGATGCTGATGATGGCTAAGCTGAGAATAGCAAGCAAAGCATTTGACGCTCTCGAAAATGTAGCAGATCCTAAGAAGCAGAGGCCGGTGCAAAGAAGTAGAGCAGCCGTCTGAAGTCCGTAACCGATTAAGAATCCTTGAGGAAAAGCCGGCCCCATGTTGAGTCGGATGCAGTCGATGAGACCGACAATATTCATACTTGCATTGAGAACCTGAGCAAGATAGAAGAGGATGCCGATAGAACCACCAAACTCGGGACCTAAGGATCGCGAAATGAGGTAGTAGGCACCGCCACCTTTGACTTCACCATTAGAGGCAATGGCTGATAGAGAGAGCGTCGTCAACAGGTCAATAGAGTATGCCGTAACAAGAAGTCCTGCATGCTTCGTTAGTATTCATGAAAAAGACCATGATATGATACAAAGGCTTACCGAGGATGCCCACGAAACCAATTTTTCCAATAATGAGACCAAACCGCAAAAACATGAGAATACTCATGATATTTAGAAAAACCGGGATATAGACGCCCGAGATGCTGCCCAACTTGTTACTGTGCCGAGCCTCCATCTTGGCTGAGACTCGTCCATCATGAGACTCGCTAACACTGTGTCGCTGTCGTTCTCCTCCATTGTCAACTCCCTTGATATCCGACTGATGAGGCGTTGTCATGATGCGGTCGATGAGAGAAGGCCAAGCAATCAGTCAGCCAGCCAGCCAGCCAGACAGACAAACGAGACGAGGGGTCAGTAGTAGCGAGGTCTGGCCCACATGAGAGACGGTGAAGGGATGGTAGCTCAAGAGTCAAGACACAGGGCACACCGTACACAATGATGAGGGCTTTGAAAGACAAAGAAACATGGGAATTATTGAATGATATGCTGTATTGTATTGTTCGAGGTGGTCTCAGCGATTGGATAAGCAGTCGTTAACCTTCCCGTTTGCCAAGAGAATTCCAAGCTGAAGCCTCCCTCGTGCAGTATTGGGTGTGGTTAGTGTGGTGACGAGTGTGGATAATACGAGGCAAGATTCGGCAATTCGGGCAAAAACGTCCTTGTTTATTCTTGAGATCAACACCAATCAAGGATGCCACAAGGAACCCGAGAGAGACATTCTTTTTGACAGATCTGGGCTTTTGTAGAACGCGCTTGTTGGAGGAGCTGGGGGAGTTGGAGGAGGTCAGCAGAGGGGCTTGTTACCTAGAGGCTAGAGGTTTGTCACCGGGAACCCATGGAAGTAAGTGCTAAACTCCAATCACCAATACTGAAGTTGATATTTGAGTTGACTTCCAGGGTCCACAGGTACTGCATTCCCTGCTAAAAAGTCCATTCCAGCGGGTCGGAGCTCACAATCTGTACTGCAAGCAGCCTGGACGATAGAGTGCAGTGCAGTGCTCCGAGCGTCCAGTCTGTACGAGCATCGTTATCTCTTCACAACTCGAGATATCATATTGATAATCGTCTTCATGACTCTGTCTGTGGAGAAACTCGGATCATGTGCAGAGTTGGCGTGTTTTGCTACATATCGATAGCTTATTAGTGAACCACAAGTGCAGCTTCGCATCGTGATAGGCGTTGCAGGTGCTACCAAATGACGTAGGCCATGACTATTGGGAGTCCACTCTGAAATATCAAGCTTCTGTTGGTGCTTTGAGTCTCTGGGGTTTGAAAGAGCGGGAGCCTGCTATGTTCACAACATGGCATAGCTAGGAATTGAGACGAGGCCGTATCATTTTGACAAAGTGAGTGCAACACCACAAATAAAGGAGAGAGATCGAGATCCAAGAGGTAAGATATATCTGTATGTTGCTTCACATATCGACATGCGCCTCATTCATCTGACCCTCGACTTTCAAGGGTCGTGACGCCCCCACAGAGCGTGACAGCACAAATGTGCCCGCTCTGTCGCACCAAGTGACGGGTACTGTGCCATTATTATCGCTGTATGGTCACACAGGTATAATTTGGTGGGTTTTGCCGAGCTGAGTGGTGATTCAAGAGGCCCTGTATCTTTTGGTGAAGATATTTTCGCAGCTCGTAGACCAGTCAAGTAGAGAGTCAAACCTGGCGTTGAACAGACGAAATCGTAAGGATCTTCAAAACAAAATAGATGCAAATGGACGAAGACGTCGATCAATACTTGTAAGAAGAAAAGGATTTTGACACGTTGCTCATATCTCGGTGATCTGCCTCATTGACTCGGCCATTGCAACCCCGAATTGGTAGGTAACGTTAGAACCCAGAAGATAAGGTTGCAGACGTTGGACTTTCATCGTTTTGTCGTATTTCAGTTGCCGATATCCATAGCTTGAGGTTCCATAGCTCTAGACCTTCACTGAGGAGCCCTCCACTTATAGCCTAGCTCGACTCGGCAACTGCCCTAGGTTACCTTAGTCACCAGACCCCAGAGACTGGGCCACCCTTCACAAGCTTCACCGTTCAGGGCAGCTACAGGCTAACTTACAGGCTACAGCCTCCACTGCCAGCAAGCGCCAGCCGTACAGCCCAAGCCCTTATCTCACCTCACGCTTCTTCTTCCTCCAACCAGAAATTCCACCACGACTCAATTGACTCTGTCATCCGACCGACTCGTGACTCTTCTTATAATCTCTGTTCCCGAGACTATTCTAGGTCACTATTCTTTGTCGTCATCCTTTTTCGCAGCCTACCTAGTCTTCCAACTGTCTTATCAGTGTTGCTGGACATCTAGACAATTGTTTGTATTCTGCGTCATTACCATCCTTCGCGACTCAGAACTCTTGTCAACACCACTCATACTATGCGATAAGGCGTCTCTCGTCTTCAATCGAACAAAAAATGGCTTCTCCCTCGAGAATTCCATCTGAACAGCCTCCTAGGTCGGCTTCGCCTTCAAGCTTTCGACCTCGATCGATTTCTGCTTCGGTCCCTCGAGCTGATTTGACGGCGCGTCTTGCTTCTCCTCTGCCAGCGCAACTTGGCACGACACCTCCTAGAGGAGGAACACCTCGACCTGATGTAGCTTCGCGCGCCGAGAATCTCGAGGACTTGAGCCAGCTACCTGGATCCGGTACTGGCGCTCAAGGTCCTGGCGTGTCTGCTCTTGCTGCGGCTCTTTCCAACTCTCTGGGCCAGTCTCCGCCACGGCACGGTACTCCCGCAGCCCGCGTTGGTACTCCTCCGATTCGATCGCAATCTCCTCTGCTCGGTGCTCGAAACTCGGGGACCCCAACTAACTATGGCTCTTTCAACTCACGGTCGCAAAATGCCTTGGGCACCAGTGCACCTTACGAAGACCCGGAGATTGTCAAACGCCATCTTGTTCAACCTACGGACGAGACCCCCGCTTCGGAAGAGTCCTCGATCCAAGGTAATTCCAAGGGCAAGCAGCCAGCTGAGATTGGTGGGGTTGGTCTGAACGACGACGAATTCTCCAGTTTGCGACTACAAGGAGGTGATGTCACTCGAGGTATCTACAAGTGGACTGAGCAAGCAGAAGCGAGAGCAAAGTACAACCGCAGCAAGAGTTTCGATTTGGGAAGACCTGAGCCCGAGACCGAGGTACTCGACATCAACTCGATAAAGGTGCCCGGAGGTTTCCGAAGAAATCATCTCCGTCGCACTGTTCAAAGTCCTGGCCCCCATGGTCATCTCGAGGATGGCCATAATTCTCCCGCGCCAGGCCAGCAAAGATTGTTCACGTCGAGTTTCCTCGAGTTTCTGTCGATATACGGTCACTTTGCTGGTGAGGAGCTGGAGGAGGATGACGAAGATCTAGGACCGAACGAGTACTTCTCAGCTGGAGAAGATACCGACGAATACAACTCTGACGACGAGCGGGAGCCTATGGAAGACAGTGCCTTATTGACTCCGTCAAGGCGCAGACGTAAGCGTAAGGTCCGTGGTACCGGAAACAACAGTCCCATGAACGCAGCCCTGTTACTTCTCAAGTCCTTCGTTGGCACGGGTGTCCTCTTCCTGCCCCGGGCTTATCTCAACGGAGGTATGCTCTTCAGCAACCTGATTCTCTTTGGCGTTGCTGCCCTGAGTTATTACTGCTTTGTGCTCCTCGTCAAGACACAGCTCAAGATTGGTGGTTCTTTTGGTGATCTTGGTGGTGCGCTTTACGGCAAGCACATGCGCACCCTCATCCTAGCCTCTATCGTTATCAGTCAGATTGGCTTCGTGGCCGCGTACACTGTGTTTACAGCCGCGAACTTGCAGGCTTTCGTACGGGCAGTCTCTGACTGCAAGTCATCGATTAGTGTGCAGTGGCTCATCCTCATCCAAATGGTGATCTTCCTTCCTTTTGCTCTATTGCGAGATATTGGAAAGCTGGCATTCACTGCTCTAGTTGCGGATGCGTTCATTCTGATTGGTCTGGCTTATCTTCTGTACTACGATATCTTGACTCTTAACCAAAACGGTATTGCCGACATCATCATGTTCAACAAGAACGACTGGACGTTGTTCATCGGAACAGCCATTTTCACGTTTGAGGGCATTGGACTTATCATTCCTGTACAAGAGTCAATGAGGCATCCCCAAAAGTTCCCTCGAGTTCTCCTCATTGTTATGGTTATCATCACAGTCCTCTTTATCGGCATGGGCGCTATTTCCTATGCCGCATACGGATCTCACACCGAAACCGTCGTCTTGCTCAACCTGCCCCAGGATAACAAGATGGTCAACGGCGTACAGTTCTTGTACTCTTTAGCAATCTTGCTCTCCACTCCACTACAGATCTTCCCCGCCATCCGTATCGCGGAGACCGAGCTCTTCACGCGCAGTGGAAAGTACAACCCTTGGGTCAAGTGGCAGAAGAATGTTTTCCGTTTCTTCGTGGTAATGCTGTGCACAGCCATTGCTTGGATTGGAGCCGATCATTTGGACAAGTTTGTTGCGCTTGTTGGTAACTTTGCCTGCATCCCGCTTGTCTTTATCTATCCTGTAAGTTGACCCTATGTGGACTCTAAATACGAAATGCTGACAACCCCTTTAGCCTATGCTTCACTACAAGGCCATTGCTCGTACCAAGTTTTGGAGAATGGCGGATATCTTGCTCTGTATCTTTGGATTCATTGCAATGGCATACGCAACAACTCTAACTGCGATGAGCTGGGCCAGTGCTGACCCTAAGAACCCTGGGTACTGCGACAAGAGGGGAGGCGCAATTCCTGGATTCTAAGGACTTGATCCGCTTATAGTTGACATGTACATGTACTTGTGAGTATAAGTTGAGGGGTAGAAGAGCCGCAAGGCTTAGTATGACCGTATAACATGGGTTGGGATTTTATTGCATGGTCGACTCTGCATCGTGGTGTTATTGAATAGATTGTATGTAGCATATGGAACAGCGATGATGGGTTTTGAAGGGTTTAAGCCAGTATAGTTTCGAGTTTCACTTTATAATACAGCCTTTTCCTTAAACCATCGCTTTGATTGTTTTGTCGAGTGAACGTTTCGAAACGTTAATATTAGCAATGTTTTCTTAATATCTATCATTTGATTCAGCGAGAATGCGTGGGGGCCCGACTCTTCGGAAAGTGGGGGATTTTATCTATTGATTCTCGGAGACCGGGGCCAAAAAATGATGATGTATTCCGTATGTCTTTTGTCGCAAAACCCCGGGTCGTGATATTCGGGTTATTCGTATTGTCGGTCTTCCGCTAGTATAAGACCTAAGTCAGTTCTCATCCGAGAGGCAAAACAACTACTACTATTGTAGTTTTGTCGTATTTCCACCATGTATCTCCGACCGTCAATAAGCTTAACCCGGCGATGTCTCACTGGCTTTGCTTCAACGTCCCGCAGAGCATTCGCCCAACAAACCCGGCAAACGCGAACTCCGCCTCCTCCGCCGTTTAACACTGTCCCGACATGTCCAGAGCCGACATGTGGATGTGCTGCTACTCCTCCTATACCTGAAGATCTGCCTTTGGATCGTGAGGGGCCGCTCAAGGGTGCAATCGCTGGGTATTCGGAGCATGTGCTTGTATGCACAGGAAATGCAGATTGGCCGTCAAGGATCGAAGATGATAACGGTGGCGATTGTCTTGCTGCTGATCTGAAAGAGTTATTTGGACGGGGTGGCACATATAGCGATGTTGGTACTATCAGTTCTCGGTATCTGGGCTATCTTGCTAATTTAATTGTTGATAGCCATTTCACAATGTTTCTGTGCTCAACTCTTCATTTCCAAGCTCTATACCACCACGTGCTGAAGTGCAGACAACATCGGCTTACATACTGCCGAGCTTCAAATACGTACCATTTCTCCCACGAGTCTCGTTCGATAGTGTAGAAGCGCTTGCGAAAGGGTTTCTACTCCCCAAGCAGCTTCACTCCGCGCATGAAGGTCTCTCGCCCATACATCGAGATCGCTTAACGCGCAAGGAGGGGTACCAGGGCTTGCTACCAGGAGTGCAGGACGTCCGCGATGTTTTGGTCTTGATATGCGGACATACGGGTCGCGATGCAAGATGCGGCATTATGGCGCCTGTTCTAAAGACTGAGTTTGAGGAGAAGTTGACAAATGAGGGGTTTGATGTTCAACATGGACCTGTTCAGGTCAACCTCAACGACACGCAGAGAATACAAGGAGAGACCGGGGAGGAAAAGACTACGGCTAGGGTTGGGCTGATCAGTCATATCGGCGGCCACAAGTTTGCGGGCAACGTTATTATCTATCTGCCGCCTGATTTAAAGATGGGCAACGAGCAGCATCCGCTGGCGGGACATGGGATATGGTACGGGAGAGTAGATCCTAAGAACGTGGAGGGTATAGTGAAGGAGACTATTTTAAAGGGGAATGTGGTTGCAGACATGTTTAGAGGAGGTATCGATGCTCAGCACAAGATGCTGCGGATGTAAGAGGAAGATGATGTATAGAGATGGTCGCTGATGGATACCCCATATTACAAACGATACCATAGACTACAAAGACAACAACCTGAGAATATTTGCATGTACAAATATAGATATAAATCTCTCATGTCATACAATGCTTACAGGTGAGGTTCAACTCCATGACGATGTCTACAGATTGAGGCGATTCAAGGGCCCACGTGACCTTACGTCTAGCGATTTCACCTTGACTTTTCTTAACAAGAATCTTAAGAAATCTTGTCGAATCTGGAACCAGCCCAACAGCAAGACATAGGTCACCTTTCTGAGAACATACCCTTATTCTACTCGGTACTGGTATTTCGTGGTTCTAGTTTGTATATGAGCGCTTAATAACATTACGGAGAAACTCTGAGATCAAGACGAGTACTTAACAACCAATCGACATGATGAGAGCTACAACGAGGATATTCACAAGTTCGTTACGAACTGGAATTAAAACCCGACAAATTCCCACTCAATCTGGTCAATTAAAGAGTCGATTATCAACTCCCAAAGCTTCACCGCGGACTCTTTCAACCTCACATTTTCAACCCACTTCTCAAAAGCCAGACTTTTCCGCACCTCTTCAAGCACGAATATTTCCTTCTCTGATAGTCGTCGGTATTGTTGTCGTTAGCGGTGGCTACTATCTTCTTACACCGCCGTCTCGACCCAATACTCTCAACGACATAACCTTTGTCCCTTACACAATCACAGACCGCGAGGCCATTTCACCCACCTCGTTCGTTATCACCGCCATCCCACGCACGCCAAACCCTGCTCTCCCCTATCTCAACCCTGATGATAATCGGTGGAGAAATCCTCTTTGGTCCGTCGAGTTCAAGCAGCCTGAGGTGCAAATCTCGAGACATTACACGCCTCTTCCTCCCTTGTCTACCGAGGATCCCACAGATGGCGCGTTGCGCTTCTACATTCGCACTGTTGGTGATGGCGAAATGTCAAATTACCTAGGCCGCCGACGGGTTGGTGACGATGTGTTCCTGCGCGGTCCGCATGTTGGGTTCGAACTAGCTGAACGACTCGGCGAGCAGTCTCGTCTTGTCTTTCTTGCGGGCGGCACAGGTGTAGTTCCGGGTATACAGGCAGCAAGAGCCGTGCTGGAAGCCAACGAGAGGTCCAGCGTCGACTTGCTCTGGGCAGTGAGGAAACGTGAAGAGGTGCAGAACAGTTCTCCGCGGCAATCATCGTGGAAATTCTGGCAAGAACCGAAGCCGACAACATTGGGAGTTGAGGTTGAGAATCCTAGCCCCGTCGCCAAGCGATTGCAGGATCTAAAAAATACTTATGGTGATCGTTTGAGGATACAAGTCGTTGTTGACGACGAGGGAACCCGTTTCCAGGATAAGGATCTTAGCAAGGCCGTCACAACATCTCCTGGGGCTACTGCTTCTTTCAACGCGGGCTGCCGATTCCATGACCAGGCAATGCATGTTCATACCTCCGAGTTCGCTTTGCCTGAAGGGCCTGGCTGTGTGTGCAAACCTGCCGAGGGTACCACACCAGGAAAGAACTTGTTCATAGTCTCCGGTCCGGACGGTTTCATCGAGCATTATGCCGGACCTAAGATTTGGCTAGGAGGCCAACAGACTCAAGGGCCAATCGCTGGTGTGGTTGGCCGTTTACATAGACAGAACCCTGCTTTGGCGAGGGACTGGTTGGTTCTCAAGATGTAAAGCATACTGTAAGAAATAAGAACACCTGTATGACTCTTGTATATTTAGAAGCACTCGTAAAGAGGCATAGACATCATCTATTGATACAGATATAAAAAAACCGTAGTACCAGCTGTAACAATGGTGCTTTCTAAATAATAGTCCAACGCCAGCACAAAACTCCATCCCCATGATCTGTCAACTTAATGATTCTGGACCTTCCTATACGACGGAGGTTTCATTGTCCTCCTAATCAACTTACCCGCATATGGCGGAATCAATGAAATAGCACCAATGGCTAACACACGCCAGACAAATCCCCTGAAATAATGTAAGTAGACTGCCACTAAAGTTAGAGGAGATGTAACTTACCATGTTATCAAGAATCCGAGGTCAAAGTACCCGCCCAAGAAAGGTATCGAACCAATATACAAAAGGAAAGTGCCAATGATGCTGATGATCATGATGGGATGCCAAGTGGTGATCTCAATGGCCACCATGAGAAGTTCGTTGAGGACAAGGACGGTATAACTGACAGCAACCATTCTAGGGCCGTCCACTTCAGTAAGGAGTTGCGACAAGCCTTGGATCATACCGCCTTGGTAAATGGATACAAATACCCAGACAAAGAAAGTCCTGTATGAAAGGGATCGTCCAGTTGTGAGCTCCTTGTAAAGCTCAGGGTAGAGATTAGCAAGATTCTCGTCCACATCCTTGTCCAGTACAAGTGACAGCACAGGGGCTGCAGTATACACCGTAGCATAGCCAACAAGTAACCAATCCTACAAATGTTAGTTATCATAAGTCGAAACAAGACGTGGAGTCTGAAATTACCTTGTACAAACCCTCAGGCTCAAACTTGATGGCGATACTGTACATGGTCTGGCACACAGCAATGATCAAACCACGATGGATAACAAACTGCGCGAGTTTAGCGCTCCGCTTGTAACTGTTACGACCATGCCAGACCAAGAGCTTAACCAAATGACAGAACTGCTCAATCGAGAAATCGGCTGCCAAACTAGCCTGTCGACCTTCTTTGCCAACAATACCAACACCGACATCGGCAGCCTGGATCATGGAGACATCGTTGCCACCATCGCCAATACAGCAGACACGCTTCTTGGTGTATTCGCGAATGAGCTTGGCGACCTCCGCTTTTTGGTTTGGTGAGCATCGACAAGCAACCACAGTAGGTAACTGGACAGCGATGGAAATAAATTCAATGCGGAAATGTGTCAGTAGAAGCGCCAAGCTCTCGCCATCAACAAGAAGACAAGCATCCGTCTTGCTTCGGAGAAAATCAAGATGCTGCTGGGCGTTATCCTTCTTCTTGAGCTTCGAAACAGTGTAGATGTATTGGCCACGAGCCACAAGCTTGGAGCTGACGGCAACACATCTCGCAGTCTCCACCTTGTCACCAGTCAACATCCAAATCTTGATACCAGCGTTGCGAAGTAGCTCCAGAGAGGGCTTGACATCTTTCTGGAGTTTGTCCTCTACACCAGTCACACCAATGAGTTCAAGATCATGTTCCAAGTAGTGGGAGACCACCCGTTGCATGCCAGCATCACGTCCACTGATAGATAGCGAAGCTTCTTGATATCGAGCAGAAAACTCCTTGAACTGATCATACGAGAGTTTCTTCCGGCCGACGACAAGCGTACGTAGGCCTTCGCGGGCCATGTTAGCGGTTTCTTCGTCAAGCCAGTCATTCGCTGCAACGATGGAGCTCATGACTGTATCAGCACCCTTCTGAAAGAACCATATTTCTCCACTTGAAAGACTTGGGTTCTTGTTCTTGACATCATCATGAAAGTGAACGATGATGCCCATTCGCTTGCCCTCGGAAGTAAAGGGAAACACGTCGAGAATCCGTACGCGGACGACCGGTCTCTTGCTATTGGCGTATTCCAATACCATGCTCTTGCGATCACGGTATACAAGCTTCAAGCCAACCGATTCTGTCCACTTGACAATGGCAATTTCGTCAGGCGAAGACGCCTGGTACCCTGTAACCTCTTTTCCATCCTCGATGTCACTAGTGGGTGTGACGTTGTGGCAAAGAGCGAGAGCAAGCACTACATCACGAACTCGGGTGCCGATTTCTCGTCTTGTGCGTGTTGTGCCCATGTTCGTAGTGCTCGAGTATGTGGATGATGGAGTGATAAGCATATTCTGAGATGCTTGGTCTGTTGACGGTGGAATATAGAAGCCTTGTTTGACATATGATGACACTTCGTCCATTGCCTCGTTTGCATATGAAACGGTTCCAACGTGAATCTTCTTCATTTCCATCTCGTTTTGGGTCAGAGTACCAGTCTTGTCGCTGAGTAGATATTCAATCCGGCCCAAATCTTCAGGAATAGTACTTGTTCGAACAACTGCTCCAGGCATTCCAGGGTCTCGTTGGATGAACCAGGAATACGCGCTCTTGCCCATGTCTAGGTTGACACGAAGACTGATAGGAACAATAGTAGAGAACAGAACCAAGAATCGCATGATTTTGACATACCAAACATTGTCTTTGGTGTTCTCAAAACCTTCGAGGGCAACGAGAATGATCGAGAGGGCCAATGTCAGGGCGCACAGGATCTTGGTTAATGAGTTGATCTCGTATTCGAGCAAGCCAGTCTTGGAGCGTGAAGGGTCTGTCGATAAGGCGGATCGTGTCTGGGGGCCAGTGTACATAATGACAGCCAGAGTCGTGGCTTGAGAGGCAATAACAGTATTGGCCCATGCTGTGTTATCGATCGATAGAGCAGCTGTATGAGAAGCATCGGAATCTTGTAATGTCGCATGATGCGCCAATGCATCTTGTCGAGACTCAACCAACTCGATTGTACCCAGAAACTCGTTGACCTTCCTGTCCGGCTTTCCTCCAGTAACACGAAGACGGACAAACTCCTCAGTCGGTAGATTCTGCGTAAGTGGAGAAGCAAGTCTGAGCTTCCAGTCCGTTTCACCATCCAGCTGGTCAGTCCTGATGAAGGTTTCGCCTCCAGGTCCGCTTTCAGCCTCCTGTTCAGGGGCCGCTTCCGCGGGCTGCTTCCCCTTTCCTTGAGTATCGTCGCCGTCAAACGCTAACAGAGCCTCCTCTTCGGCGGGCTCCTCAGGAATCGGTGCAGGGGCGGGCGCTTCGGAAGATAAGCATTTTAAGATGACGACATCGGCAGGTACACGTTGACCCTTTGAAAGTACAAGGACGTCACCAACCTTCAAGTCCTTAGACTTGCGGCTAACCTCAATAGCTCTTGAAGCTGGCGGGGGCGCCTCGACGTTGTCTTCCTCCAAAATGTCGGAGAGATTCTCTCGCGCTCCCTTTGATTTCTTCCTGGAGTGCTTTTGTAGAACCTCCGATTTGAGTAGTTTCCTTTGTCGTACGGGCGCCAGGCTTGAATCGGCATCCTGGAAGACAAGAATCTTGTATTCTTCTGAGTTTGCCTCTGTATCTCTTCGCCGCCGGGCGATATCGTCAAAGGCCTCTTTTCCCATGGTGATACAGAGCACAAATGCCAGTGGAGCAATATATGTTAGCAAGTAGCCAATTCTCAGGGCCGGTATCGCCTGCGACAATGCCACGAGAAGAAAGTACATGTTAAAAAAGAAGGAGAATTCGTTGTAGAGCGTAATGGGGAGAAACGTCAAGGCTGTATACTTGGCGTTTGAGATAATGTTGTTCGGGAAGCGTACAGGCTGGGTTGAGCCCACGGCCACATGTCGGGCTGCGGATGGGTCGTCATCTTCTTGGTCTTCTGCGTCGCTCGGTTCTGGTTTCTTGGTACTCGACATGAAGCTAGGGAGTCGCAGTCGTGAAGAGACTCGGTCCGAGTTGAGCGACCTCCGGCTCTGAGAAGGTTGTCCTCCCAGCAATGGTTGGTCATCCTCATTATAGCTTCCTTCTGACCATCTAGGCGTGCTACTGTTGGACTCCCCTAGCAATGCCTGCGAATGCTCGTCATTTCCATCTCTATCCTGACCGAGGTCCCCGTACCCCCGATTCCTCTTTCCAGCACGCCGCACTCCACCCATGCGCAGATTTCGCAGCGCTATCCGCGAGGTCTGAGGTTCAGTCGAAGGGCGCTCGTTGTTGGCCCTTGGAGCTGGGGTGGTTGATATTGGGTCGAGCTCCTGGATATCTAGGTCAAGATCGGAATCGGAGTCATTCGCGGGGGAATCGGGTGGGTCGGAAGCTCGATATTGTTGTGAGGGCGGCATCCCTGGCTAATATTCTGACGACAAGGAGGAATAGAGGAGGTGTTGTGTCGAGAAGGCGAAGAATGGGAGATATGTAGCTGGCGGTACTACTCAGACATGCTGCGGCGGTGATGCAACTATGTATGCGATTATCTTTATGGCTTATCCGTATTTCTGCAATGCTCGTCCTCCTTTGTTCTTGCTGTTGAGGTTATGTGTTCGTGTATTTGTCTCTATATTGGTCTCGATGTTGTCGGAGGCTGTTG
Source organism: Fusarium torulosum (assembly GCA_900312805.1). Classification (NCBI taxonomy): domain Eukaryota; kingdom Fungi; phylum Ascomycota; class Sordariomycetes; order Hypocreales; family Nectriaceae; genus Fusarium; species Fusarium torulosum. The sequence goes on from ONZP01000196.1 coordinate 44,979, forward strand.
AACGTTGGTAGCTCTTGAGTTATGTGTGTCGCATTTCAGGGTCAAAGTCGCAAAGGGGTCCACGCGTTTAGTGTCCGTCCGGCGAACTTGTAGTTGATTGGTTTCGAAGCGACTGAAAAGGAATAAAATCCTGATTGTTTTGGTGTAACTGGAGTTTGTTGAGAAATGGTGATTTCCATGTGTCTTGGCTCGCAAGGGGACAGATAATATCAAAGCCAGTGCAGTATCATTGTCGCAGCCTACGCTCTTCCGTATTATCAGGCGTCTTTCGGGGGGCGTAGTTTAAAAATGTCCCGCTGCCACTTAAGTGTAGTTTAGGTTCTCATGAATACTTGTGATATCACTATAATGACGCTGTAACTGAAGTACTGTCAAGTAGCGTAGTGGGGCGTGACGGTAGCTGTCCCTGGCAGATTACGTGGAGGTTGCCAGTACTCTAACTAACACGACGAGTACAGTCCACGCAATTTACTTGCTACCTTCTAGGCAGATAAATATCTAAGCTATAGGTGTGTTTCATAACTTTTCTTCAAGTGCCTTATGTTGAAGAAAAGTTCACTGGAGAAAGTAAAAGAAGGGTGATCCATTTAATGCCATAACACTTATCCTCAAGCAAGCTTGTCATGGTCAGTGAAAATCATCATGAGAACCACCCAGGCCTACCACGTGCTTATCCGTTATTTTTCCACGGCGCGATACTTTGCAAGTTTGACATTGCCATGAGCTGGGGGGGTATATTGCCCTGTAGGTAGAGGGAAACTGTATCCTTAGATCTGTAAGTTTATGTACCTCTATCCTGCGTAGTAGAGTAAGTGCAGTGGCGATGTTGCCTCGAATAACACAGAGAACTGATATCTCCATAGGAAGTGTGCAACTCCCTGACCTGGTCTTCCCTTGGCTGCTTCCTCATAACGACCTACGTCACGTATATAGATGCAAAGAATGTGTTCAAGCGTATCAACAAAGTATTGACTGGAAGCTGAACTGAACAATAATATTGACATGTTTCCGGCACTTCATAATGAAACGCTTGATGAAATGACCAACTATTGTTTGCCTCATCTACAGGGTAAGCTGGGTCACTCGGAGCACGTGACTGTCATAGCGCGAGGACGCGCCTGGTATGGAGAGCAGCTCGTTGGTTCAGCTTCAGTCGCAAATATTTAGAAGCTTCTGCGACGCCAGTCACCAAACAAATCATCATACTCGATCACCACCCAACGAATCTACCTGATAAATCGAATCGAATCATCGCGCCGATACAACCGAAACCATAAGTTACTACTGTCGACTGATTCGACACCTACCGCCATCATGGTCCAGATCAGCGAGGTCAAGGGCAACAAGCGAGACAATCGTACAGCTGCCCATACTCACATCAAGGGCTTGGGCTTGAAACCTGATGGATTTGCTGAGAAGCAAGCGGCCGGATTTGTTGGTCAAGTCGGTGCGCGTGAGGTAAGAATTGAACGAATCAAAACATTCATTGGCGAATGCTTACCTTCTTGTGTTTAGTCTTGCGGTGTTGTAGTGGACTTGATTCGAGCTCAGAAGATGGCTGGCCGAGGTGTTTTGCTAGCAGGAGGTCCCGGAACTGGAAAGACAGCTCTGGCGCTCGCGATTAGCCAAGAACTGGGTACCAAAATCCCATTCTGCCCCATTGTCGGCAGCGAAATCTACTCGACCGAAGTAAAGAAGACCGAGATGTTGATGGAGAACTTCCGAAGAGCCATTGGTCTCAAGGTCCGAGAGACAAAGGAGATTTACGAAGGAGAGGTCACAGAACTTACACCTGAGGAGGCCGAGAACCCTCTAGGCGGCTACGGCAAGACCATTAGCACATTGCTGATTGGACTCAAGAGCGCAAAGGGACAGAAGAAGCTCCGTCTCGACCCCAGTATCTACGAGGCGATCCAGAAGGAGAGAGTCACAGTCGGCGACGTAATCTACATCGAAGCGAACACGGGTGCCTGCAAACGAGTTGGACGGTCTGACGCCTATGCCACGGAATTCGACCTTGAGGCGGAGGAGTACGTACCAATTCCCAAGGGTGAGGTGCACAAGAAGAAGGAGATCGTACAAGATGTTACGCTGCACGACTTGGATGTGGCCAACGCCCGTCCTCAAGGTGGCCAGGACATCATGAGCATGATGGGCCAGCTAATGAAGCCCAAGATGACGGAGATTACAGACAAACTGCGAGGCGAGATCAACAAAGTCGTCAGCAAGTATATTGACCAGGGTGTGGCTGAGCTTGTGCCGGGTGTTTTGTTTATTGATGAGGTAACACCTTCCCATCTCCCCCCTCTCCATCACGGGACGGGAACTCTATGGCTAACCGATATGACATTTGATAGGCACACATGCTCGATGTGGAGTGCTTCACCTACCTGAACAGAGCCCTGGAATCGCCCATCTCGCCCATTGTGGTCTTGGCTTCCAACCGGGGAATGTGCACCATCAGGGGCACTGACGACATTGTCGCAGCCCACGGAATCCCTACCGACTTTCTCGCACGCATGCTCATCATCCCCACAACGCCCTACGAGGCGGACGAGATCAAACGTATCGTACGGATACGTTCGACAACTGAAGGCGTCTCGGTATCAGATGCTGCGATTGACAAGATCTCGGAACACGGTGTTCGCATCAGTCTGCGGTATTGTCTGCAGCTGCTAACTCCTGCGAGGTAAGTTATTGTAGCGAAAGGGGGGGACCCCTAGCTAAAATCGATCCGAGACATGGCGACTGACACTGAAGAAACAGCATTCTTGCCAAGGCCAACGGCCGTTCGCAGATCGACTTGCAGGATGTTGCTGAATGTGAGGATTTGTTCCTCGATGCTCGCCGAAGCGCTGCGCTTCTCAGCAGCGAGGCCGGACAAGGATATCTCCCGTAAAATGGAGGCTGATGTTTAGTCTGAGAGGGTTCAATTTCAGACTTGGAGGCGCTGGGTTTGAAGGAAGATGTGTCATAATTACTATTTTAAGGAGCTATGTGGTAGGTGGGAAAACACCTGACCTCTAGCTATTGTGTGCTTGATAGGGAGCCATGGAATACTACAGAGGTTTGGCGTCGGGCTGGCTCACACACTGACCACTGGATATCATCATGAGAATGTCACTTGCAAATCCCTGCCCCTGCCTTGGTTTAGTTCCTTTTGGGGACGTCTCTCCCTTGTATTGTCCTCCCATTATGTTATGCCAATTCTAGACCAAGCAACAAAGTGGCCCCCTCCCACAAGCCCTTTGATCATTCAACACCCAATGTCATTGGGTTAGATTGGAGATACGTATACTCAAAGAAGCCCTGCGTTACCAATCCCATGTCATTTCAGCTGCCCGTCCCCCAAGCCTTGATTGTTGGCCTGCATAACTATATCTGGTTAGATCTTCAAGGGAGAACATAGGGATATCTGGGTTTGCCCATCACGTGCACTACATATAAACTTGAGCCAATTTCGGAGACGACATTGTCTTTGTTTCAGTCCCTACAAGCATTCCACGCAGCCGTAGTCCACATTCCGGTATCGCATTAAACTGCTCTGCATTGCATTGTCGTTGTTGGAAGAGGCTGGAATAAAACAGGAACAAGGGGTGAATTGGGTTCAAAGGTGCGAGTGTGAGTGCGCGGACCAGATGATGGGCGGCATTCGTATCATAATGAGAGGACGTGCTTTGCATGGGAGGAAAAGGGAGGAAAGATGATATATCATGGCAAAGTCCGTGGGCCTGTGGTTCCCTTTGTGCGTGTTTTTTGTTTCTTGTTTCCCGTTCCGCTTCGTTGGGTCCTATCACACTCAAACCCATTCACTCATTCACTCACTCACTCACTCACTCATACACTCTCTTACTCACTAACAGACCCTGGTCCCCTTTTCGTCCTACTCTACGGATACCAGGCAACGCACCCGACTGTGGCATATACCTTGTTCCCTGTTCCTGGTACCTTGCTGCTGTGTGCTTCCTAGTGGATGAGTGGCGGCGGAGTGTTGCTGCCGACAGACAGACAGACAGACAGACAGACAGACAGACAGACAGACAGACAGACAGACAGCACCAGACCAGACTAGACCAGACCAGACTTGATCAGACCGCACGGCAAAAGCGCAAACGCAGGACCAAGCTTCAACTAAAAAGCTGCAGAGTACCGGGACATGTAGGGGTATTCCCCGCTATTCACTCTAAATAGTCCCCCGGTACAGAACGATCTAATCTATTTTGAACGTTGATAGAGAGAACACCGTGGGAAAGTTGGAAAGAAAGGAAGAGAGAGTTGTTGGGAGATGCAGTTGTGAAGTGATAAGAAAGACGAGAAGACAAAAACAACCTAAGAAAAGGAACACGAAAAAGAAGACAAGAGATCAAAGAGCAACGCACGATAATGAATCACGCCTAATTTCCCTCTTCTAGCTGCCAAAAAGGACCAAAAAAGACACTGGTACAGCAGTTTCATTGTTCTCTGGAGGCTACTGAATTGGCTGCCGTTTACACGCACAAAGACTTGGCCCTGCACAGACAGTGGCCCAACACTGCGAGAACCAGCGATCTTCTTTCACCAAAGGCACGAAGAAAAAAGAAGAAGGAATTCCTTGCAAACGAGAGCCTTATTGCAAAGGTTACAGAATTCGGGTTACTGCTTCTTATAATTCGCAGCTGTTGCGTCTTCAACTTCTCTCCTACTACTATCACACTCACACTCACACTCACTCTCATCTCAGCCCTCTTGTTTGGCATCACCACGACCAGGGTTACAGCTCTACTTCCCGTTCGTTTGTCAGCCAAAAGGAAAGCCGAAGAAAATGACACAGGTCATCTCTTTGGCTACGCCGTCCCAGGCCATGACCCCGGCCCACTCCCCTATGGACTCCGATGACTACGGCAGGCCCCGAGCCTTTCGTGCCATGCCTGATACTCCAGACTCTCCTAGCCCTCGCACTGTTGGCCTCGCTCGAAAACGTGCCGCTTCCATCAACACTGCTGATGCAAACTATGGCAGGCTTGAAAGGCTCAAGTTGAGCACGCCTAGCAGTATGGCCAGCAACGAGAGTACAAGAGATATCTGTCTCTGCACCCCAGCGCCCAAGATTCCCAGACCTCGAAATGGTGAGTTGCATTTTTCTTTGTCCTTGATATATATCTATATCGATATCTATTACCATGAAGCTTGAGTTTGTATGCAGTGATAGCAACATCTCGAAACAATCCTATTTCATACACGTAAGACTTGTGTTACTGACAAGCTATCCATAGCCTTCATACTCTACCGTCAGCATCATCAAGCTCAAGTTGTTTCTCGAAATCCTAACCTCTCCAACCCTGATATCTCAAAGATCATTGGAGAGCAGTGGAAGGACGAGCCTCAAGAAGTCAAAGACAACTGGAAGAGCCTAGCCGATGAAGAAAAGCAACGCCATCAGCGACAGTATCCTGACTATCGCTATCAGCCACGCCGTGGAAACAAATCCCAAGGAACCAGACCTGGTTCATCCCTAGCAGATGACTCTGGACGATGCCCCAAGTGTAATCTACGGTGTATTGCAACACCATCCACCCCGTCCACTCCATTTCCCACCCCCTCAACAGGAGAAGGAAGAAACCCTCCTTACCCGCATACTCCTAACGTGCGTGGAGAGGATGCGGAAGCGGCTCGACGTGGGAGCTTGGGTAACTTGCCGATGGGGAGGATGCGTCATCCCCTGCTCCGAACTGATTACAGAGAAGTGGATGACTATGATCCCAATTCTCCAGAAATGAAGAGACGTCGCTATAACACGACTGGTGGCTATCACCCTGTGTCTTCAGCTATACCAGGAGGACGAGCAATGTCGATGGGGTCAGCGCCTCCGCGACCATATCCCGTTACGCCTCTGCCCGAGCCGCATCTTACCAGATCAAAGTCAGGTCCCATGCCTCCTCCTCCGCGACCAGTGGCAGGACCATGGTCCGACCAAGAGCTCCGAGGTCGACACCCTTCCTACGATGAGTCCCTGCGACTCCCTCCCTTGCAGACTCCCGGTCCCATGTCACCCACCACAGCACCAGAAGTCGACATCCGACAACTTCAAACTCCTGTTACCGGACTTGGAATATCCAACACTCGTGATCCCCAAGCTAGAAGCGTTGAGGCCATGGTCATGTCTATTCCGTTCACCCGTAAGCTCTCTGTGTTGGCTAAGATCAACCACACCGAGGTTAGCACTCTCGATCTCGGCAGTTCAGGAGTCGAGAACCGAGGCGCCGTCATAGCAATCGAAGGACCAAAGCCAAGAATGTTGAAGCAAGTTGGGACTCTGGTCGAGAGGGCCCTTCTTTCATCCAACAAAGTGTCACTCAAGGCCTGGGGCAAGGCGGTGGAAGAGGAGCAAGAAAATGAGCGACGGGCCTCGCGGGGTGGAGAGTCATCCGAACCCAAGGATAGCCTTGTATCATGCTTCGAAACAATGATCCATTGGCACCAGAAATCGCGAGAGATGGTTAAGCACATTACCAGCCAGACAGAAGCGTTGCCGAGCTCTAAGAGGGAGAGGGACTCAGAATCACCCATGTCTCGCCGCGGCTCTATAGAGGACAACCACCCCAGGGGATCTCAAGACGACACTACCAAGTACAAGACACCCGTTGCACTGATCAAGGAGGGGTTTAGTCTTACTCTTTCGGACTCATTCGCCTGCACGGTACCCATCTCCGACTCATACGCACCTGTCGATCATTGGCAGTGGATGGCGACTCTCTGGCGCGGCACTCTGGTACCTGACCTTGTGGTGTACGTGAAGCCCAGCTTGGAAGAAGAGATCGCCAAGTGCGGAGCTGTCGACTTTCACCAAGGTCTCATGGTTGTGAGGATCGCGGTTGGTAAGGATTTGGACGAGGCAATTGAGAGACGAGTAGCCTTTGAGGTGGTGGAGTGGGTAAGGGGAGGAAGTTTCCGAGAGGATCGCGACAAGATGCGATGATTGAAACAACGATAATTATGTAAATTTGGAGCTGATCTATGCTGGAGAGATTACGCTATTGCTGAGGTTACACCTGTTGTCAGGGTGAGCATTACAAGACAGCTTCTCAAGCAGAGGCCATAAGGGAAGGGGAAAGATGGGAAAATAGCTTGTTTCGTTTAATGTCACATTCCTCTAGACGAGTAGGAATGGGAGTTGGTATCAATAAATTCAGATGGTCCATGCATGTGCAGCTTTTACTGATGATACAAACTGTTGTGATATAGTAGAGTCAAAGGTACAATAAAATATACAATTGAGAATCTAATAACCGTTGAACAGAAACGGGTAATGTTTGTTGTGAAGTTTGTCCAACGCTTGAAGTCTTACAAGTGAAGCTTAAGTTACTACTCCGTACCGTACATACCTACCAATAACCCCCCTGCAAGCCCAAGGGGATTAAGATTTTACCCCTGCATGATAGGGTACGTACTAGCGTACATAGCCGCTAAACGCCGGAGATGGCTGCCGCCGTGGCAGTTTATCCGAAAGTAAACGCGCCCCGACTTTAGGGACTTGAGGTAGGTACCGCTCCACTACGTAAACAGCTCCCCTCTAATCAATACGCGACCTGACTCAGGAGACGTAGACAAGCACCAACAACAACGACAAGGCTGACGACCAACCGCGATATCGTCGACAGTACCTGGAAAATAAATAGTTGCGCCGGCACGATGCCCTACGATCTCGACAACACATCATAATGCCGGATTTTAAGCCTGGGCAGACTGTCCAGCTCAACGATGGCCGCAAAGGCATCGTCCGCTTCGCAGGCAATACGCACTTTCAGGTCGGCGAGTGGATAGGCGTCGAGTTAGAGGAGAAGACGGGCAAGAACGATGGTAGCGTTCAGGGAGAGCGTTACTTTGACTGTCCCATGGGCTATGGCATGTTTGTCAAGCCCATGATGGCCACCATCCTCGCACAAGCCCCGACCCCGAAGCCGGCGGCTCGGAAACCTTCAAGGCCGAGTAGCTTCAACCCGGCTTCGGGAAGGGCGTCGAGCGCGGCGGGAGATGTAGGCTTGGGTAGGAGGAAGAGCTTGAATGCACCCAGTCCAAGTCCGGTACCTAAGGTGGCCAGACCGACAAGCATTGCAAGAGCAGCTGTAGGTGTTGCTTGTGTAGCTGTAGCCGTTGAATGCTAATCTTCGTCAAGTCTCCTATAAAGTCTCCCACGAAGCAGATGAGTGCCGCCTCGAGCACTGCCGTTTCTCGAACAGGTACACCCTCGAATCCTCGCGCTTCATCCGTTGGAGCAAAATCTCGCCCATCTGTTGGAGCACGCACATCCATGGGCCCTCCACCACCTACTACTCGACCAATAAGACAGGTATCTACGTCTTCAACAACACCACGACCTGGAGGACCAGGACCGAGAACCACCAGTAGTCGCATGTCATTGACTGGACCATCACGACCAACGTCACGCCCAAGTTCAGCTGCCAGACGAACATCTATCGACTCGCAAGCACGAAGGGGTTCTTCGGACAGAGAAGATGACGATGTATCTCCTATTAAGGATAACGGAGATATTCTCTCACCTCAGCCCAGGAGCCCTGTCCAGGCAAGGACAAAGGCCCTTGAGAAACTTACAGCAGGACCTTTGTCACGAACTTCCACACCGCCCGCAGCACGAAAGCCCGCGCCTACAGCTACCACAGCGCGTCCTGCTGCAAGCACGGCAGCAAGTCGAGAAATTGAAGATCTCAAGGCCAAGTTGAAGGTTCTGGAACGCAAGCGGGCCGAGGATCGAGACAAGTTGAAGCAGCTCGAGAAGGTCCAGGGCGAGAGAGACAAGTTCGAGAATGTTATTCAAATGCTACAACAGAAATATCAACCGCAACAGCAGGAGAATGCTGAGCTGAAAAAGTTACTGAAGGAGGGTATAGCGCGGATCGAGTCAATGGAAGAGGAGCAGGCAGAACACGAAAGTGTACTGGAACTGGCAACACTCGACCGAGAGATGGCGGAGGAAACGGCAGAGGTTTTGAAGGCTGAGTTGGATGCCTTGAAGCAGAAAGCGGAAGAGATGGAATTAGAGGTTGAGATCTTGCGGGAAGAGAACGAAGAGTACAGCAATGGAACGACTCCTGAGGACAGGGCGAGCACAAACTGGCTGCAGATGGAACGAACAAATGAACGCCTACGAGAAGCTTTGATACGGTTGCGCGACCTGACTCAAGCGTCAGAGGAGGAATTGAAAGACCAGATTTCAAGCTTGGAGGACGACTTGAAGGAGTTCAACACCATGAAGGTGGAACTCTCTACATGCCGAGATAAGCTTGAGAAGTCGGAGTCTGCCGTCGAGGACCTACGCCAACAACTCGATAACGCCCTTGGCGCCGAAGATATGATTGAAGACTTAACGGAGCGGAACATGAGCATGTCTGAGCAGATTGAGGAGCTGAAGGCTGTCATTGATGATCTTGAGAGCCTGAAGGAAATCAACGATGAGCTCGAGATTAACCATGTTCAGAATGAAAAGGAGATGCAGGAAGAGCTCGACTTCAAGGATAGTGTCATTGCTGAGCAGGCTCGAAGAGCGGGCCAGCAAGAAGAGTCATTGGAGGACATGGAGTACACTCTGTCACGTTTCCGCGAGCTAGTGACCAGCCTGCAGAGCGACTTGGATGACATGAAGGCCTCACAAGCTGTTACGGAGGGCGAGTCAGAGAAGCTCAACGACCGATCCAGGGCCATGATGGACCTCAACATGAAGCTTCAGATCTCGGCATCCAAGGCCCAAGTCAAGACTATTGATCTGGAACTTCGACGACTGGAGGCTCAAGAGGCAGAGCAGCACTTGGAGATTCTGAAGCTCTTCCTCCCCGACACTTACAAGGAGGATCAGGATTCTGTCCTTTCCCTGCTTCGCTTCCGTCGTGTGGCCTTTAAGGCAAACCTCCTCAACAGCTTTATCAAAGAACGTCTCAATGGACAGCCCCATCCTGGACACGAGGATGATGTGTTTGCTGGATGCGATGCCTCTGACAAACTCGTCTGGGTGTCCAGCATGTGTGATCGCTTTGTTAACGATATGACACACTGCACTATTGAGCAGTTCTCCAAATACCAGAACGCTTTGCACGAGCTGGAGCCTGTTGAGCGTGCCTTGAATGTCTGGATCGACGGTCTGCGCCGGGACGAACTGAAGGAGAAGACCTGCGCTGACGAGCTGCACCGTACCATTGCGCTCCTTTCTCACCTGGGAGAGGTGCACATTTCCAGCGGTCTGGCTAACTATGCTGACGATATTCACATGAAGGCTCTGATCATGCAGAGTCATCTCGACTCGGCAGCCGTCGCCTTCAACACCTCGCGAGGTCTTGTTCAACGCGTGGTTCCCGCAGAAGGCGACGACGAAGAGCTGGCACAGCACTTTGCCAAGAAGTCTGAGGCAGTTATTACTCACACTCGAGGCGCCAAGGTCATTGCTGCCAAGGCTGTACGAGCTCTTCAAGATTTGAGGACACGATCTTTGTCTCTATTGCCAGACACAAATGAAGCGTTTGACCAATGCTGTGAGGCTACACAAGAGCTTGCTCACCTAGCACGACAGATTGGACTTGGCCTCCACAACCTCTTCACCACTGATGAGGGCCGAGTTGAGCCCTTTACGTATGCCGAGGTACAATCTGCCGTTCACAAGACTGTTCTCGCAGTCAGTACCTCAAGTGAATCGGATCTTTTCTCAACCTACCTATCTAAGCTGCGAGATGTCACCGCGCAGATCACGGACCTGGCGTCGCTTGCTACCGACCTTGATCAAGTCCAAGAGTTCGATGTCGCTGCCGCACCTTGGCGGCTACGGTCGCAAGAACTTAAGGCTCTCAAGACCATTCCTGTCGACGCAGAGGAAGAGCTTCGTCGTATCAAGGAGGAGCACAGCGAGGCTCGTCGCACGATTGCTCAGCGTGACGAGCAACTCAGCACGGCTGTCCTCAAGATCGAGACACTCGAATCCAGAATGCGTGACGCTCAGGCCAACATTGACCGCATCACTCAGCTGCAGATCGAGCTTGAGGCTTCAGGCCAGCAAATTGGCAGCCTCAAGGAGGATATTGAGAAGCAGGATCGTGAGCTCAAGAACCTCGAATCAGAGCGTGACAAGTGGAAGAAGATTGCTAGCGATAGCCGTGCTTTTGCTGACGGTGCTGATGCCGCTGGGGCTAAGGCTGGCCAAGAACGCGCCGTTGCCACAGCTCGCGAGATGGATGCCCTCAAGAAGGACATTGAGAGCCTCCAGTCGGCAGTTCGATACCTACGTGAAGATAACCGCCGCGCCCGCACATCGGAGCAGCATAAGTATGAATGGTTGGCTGAGCCGCTTAAGAAACCCACTTCTGTGGTTGAGCAGCGCCGCAACATGATCACCACTGAAGGCAAGGATGTGCTTGGCGAGCTCGTCAAGATGGCGTCGTCAGCATCCCTATATGATTTCTCTGCCCTACCTCAAGACAAGCTCGCTTGGAAGCCTGCGCGATCAACGCCCCAGTACCACGCAGCCAAACAAGCAGAAGACTACGCCACATGGGGAGCCTGGCAAGAGTCGGTCCTCAAGAAGGCCCATGTTCTACAAGGCCAGACAGCGAATGTCGAGCGTAGAAAGAGGATGCCCACGACAGCTCGTCTACGCATTAAGTTGCCTGGCGCTGATGGAAAGATTGTGCCAGGATCGGGACGGGATGTTCAGATTGTGGGATCGCGGGAGTGGGAGGCTCTACAAGGTCGTTTGGTTGTATGATGATAGAGTACTACATACCCCTTTTGTTCGTGAATTTATCTTTCAATGGTTTTGGTGGATATTGTACGTATCAGAGCGAACGAATTACAATTCCACATGGAAGCAAGCTTTGCCAAATCGTTCCCCTATATAAGGGGGTTTATCAATTGAATAGTTGAATCATTTCGTCTTTTTTTGCTCATATGTGATCATGCTCGATCCCTGGGTATCTCTGACTTTTCCCAGAACATCGCATCCCTTTCCTCTACTTGGTGATCTCGGCCTTTCATGCCTTACCCTTGCCTTTCTTATCCTTCTTCTTCTTACCACCCCCACTGCTCTCCTCACCACCACCACCTCCTCCTTGCGCACCCATAAGAGCTGACATTGGGTCGCCACCGCCCTGCATCTCCTTCATCATATCCTTGAACAGATTCTCAGACACGCCACCACCCGTCATAGCAGCGCTGAGGTACGGCACCAGCTCACCCATCTTCCATCCGCGCGGTACGGCAGGCTTGGGATAGGGCTTTCCGGGCTCGGGCTGCAGCTGGCCACCAATGCGGACACGCAGGCCGGGGCTGTCTTCGGTGGTGGGGTTGTCGCGCAGGTGCTCGGCGACAAGACGGTACAGATGGTGTTTGTTCTTGACAGGGTGGCCAGGCTGTTTCTTGAGACCGACCTTCACGCGGCCGGGGTTGGCCCAATCCTTAGGATGCACCTTTTCGGGCTCGAAGAGCGTTGGTAGGCGTAGGCGTGAGCAAGCATTTGCGATCTCTCGCGCGAGAGGGTCCTTGACAGCGAGGTCGGCACCCACACGGCGGCCTTCAGCGCGAGACCGCGAGGCGTCGAAATAGACGGGATAGAGACACTGGAAGTCGGCGTAGGCAGAGCGATCGGCTGAGGCGGGCATGGTGCCTCCAGGAGGGGCATCGGCGGGAACGATAGAAGGCTCCTGGTGAGGAGGAGCTGCAGCGGAGGGAACTGTATGTTGAGCAACAGGGTCGACGCGGCGCATGATATCGGTGTCGGCGAAGTCATCGATGTCGCCCTCGGCTGGGTCAGAGTCGAAGTCACTGTCCGAGACTTCTTCTATCCTTGGGTGGGACATTTTTGCGGTTTGGTGGAGGAGGGGTAAATTGGAGGGACGTTTGATAAAGGCCCCGCGTGCGATTTACGAGAGGTTTGGTTCGTATGCAAGATTGAGCCGATATTTTGTAGTATCGTGTCAGAATTGAGGTCGAGAGACGTGAGTTGGTGATGGTCGAGGTAAGGTAGAGGAGATATGGGGTACAGTGGGACATGGAAGGTGGCACTTTGAGGTTTAGGTGTGGGATGAGCCTCAATGTGGGGTACAACGCCTACCGTGTAAGGTTGTTCGCTCACCGAGCTCACCGAGAGCATTCCTAATTTGGTAATCTACCTAAGATACGGATGCTACTCGCCACTACAGACTATAGCTAGGGAGCAACGAATAACTTGTAGCGGCAGTGCTATAACTTGCAAGACTAGAGACAAAATATAGAAGGGCAAGATGGGAGATTCTTCAATTGACCAAATTCTGTTTAAGCCCGGCAGTAGCCTCTAAACTCCATTCACTATCTCGATCCACCACCTCCACCAAAAAGAAAAAGGATAGCACGATTCTGCTACACCTTTATATAAATATATGAAGAGTTTTATTCCCAATCTTTACAACACTACAAGGCATTTTATCTTGCTAGTTGTCATTGATGTTCTTGTTGGTAAACTTGGTATTTGGCGGATGAGCCGCCTTGGGGAACCTGCAATATTGCCGAGTGCACACTCCATTGGTAACATTGGGGCACTTTGACATGTCAGATCAGTAACGAAACGCCCTGTGTTTGGAAGATGGCTTACATGATGACCATAGATGCAGTCCTCGACATCACAATCTTGCCCGCTAGTGCATGGGTTCTGTCGGGAGAGCATTGCGAGAGCACGTATGTCCTCTGGCGAAAGTTTGTAATTGTGAACGAAAGGGCAGATGTCCATTCTAGTGCACGGGCCACGAAGAAAGTGATTGTTGCATAGCTTATCATTTCCAGCTCGGCGCTTGATGTTCTCCATAGCCTGGACGGTAACTGTTATAGGCGGATCAAGCCCACGAGGCCCGGGGCTCCAAGCTGGTTGAATGGGGGTCTTATTGCGAACGGTGTTCTTGTCTTGCTGCTTAGGAGGTAAGGGCATAGTAAGCTGAGGCGGTGGGGTGACGCTCTTCGTAACCTTGGCCCATGAAGATGCCGGAGGCGACATCGATGCAGTGCTGGTAGCGGGAGTCAATACAGCTTGAGTTGTCACACTGGCTGTCGGCAAACTCTGGGTTTTGATCACCTCCGTGCGCTGACCGTTCAGCTTTTCAGACGGGGCTTTACTTATAAGCCTGGTCGTGCGAAAGATGTCGTCAAACTCGATAGTATTCAGGTTCATTTCCGCGATTTCGCGTGCCAAAGGCCCGCCCTTCAGTATAGAGACACACTGATGCGCCTGTTCATTCTCGAGAATCGTGTCAAGGAAGGGGGCATAACCCGCATCATGCCCGATGCCCAACAGGATATGCTTGCAGTTCTCATTTCCCAGGTGCCAGCGCGCCGTGTCTGCATATATATTAGCTAGTGTTCACCCACAAATTAGAAGAGTTTGGTGTTATGAGACATACCTCGAATTTTGAAGTCTGCCCTCTCCTTGCCATAGCCAACATCGATAAAGTCAAAGGAGGCCCTAGCCTGGGTAAAGCCTAACGCAAACTCTCTGACGAGACTTGGGTCCTCGACGCTGCCATTGCGGTACATTGCTTTGCTTAAACCAGCAACATTAGCAACAACACGACAAACGATCTCCAATGAGCCTGTACGCTCATGGCTGCAAAGTTTTGCCACGGCAGCGTTCAAAGTATGGGCTGCCTTTTTCCCACCCTCAAGTCCTTGATCGATAAAGTCGCTATTAAACTATTTGCGTGGTCAATAAGAGCTTCTTCCAAGACACACAGGCCAACGATGCCTAGAAGAGATCGAACATACAATGAGACCATCTCCATCGATCAATATCAGTACGTAAGGATTGGTATTCTGAAGCTTTTAGCTGTTGGGTTCCGACCGCACCATCACATGCTTCACTATACCTTGATCTCGTCGTTTTGCTTCACAATCCATTCGTATTGGGTTTCAGCATCCTCTAAGTTCTTTTGGAGTTCTCTTCGAGCCCTGGTCGCAGCTTGTAGATCGAGTTCGGTTTCGTGCAATTTCATTTTGAGCGCTTGGTTCTCCGTATCTAGACTTTCGAGTGCCTTAATATATAGTAGCGCATCCTGTTGCAGAGAAGTTAGCAATGAAGGCCACTGTATTTTGTGTCGAACTCCAAGCATTTGGGGATGAAAGGAGTAACATGGTGTTGACCACTTGAGGAAGCTGAGGTATCAAAAGCGCATTTCTCCGGGACAAGATATCCTTAAACCATCTTGCACGAGGTTTCGGGAGCCTCTACACAATGGAGTTTGGTAGATGTTGAGCAGAAGAGCAATAGTGTACGCGCGCATACCTTGATAAGGTTATCTTTAGTTTGTTCGTTGGAAACAACGAGCTGATAGCGTTGAAGAAGATCGTTGAACGAGACAGTAGGCGCCATATTGTGGGTGGCACTCCTGGAGGATATCGCGAACATGTAGTGTTGGTGGATTTGCGATCGTCGAAGTGGGATGCGAAGGTCAGATTTTGAAACTGTCCTAGAAGTCGTGCGCGATGAGAAACTCGAAACGAAAAAGTAAAAACGAAACCGTGGATTATCGATTGAGAGACAAGAAGGTTTCGCACGGAGTCTATCAAGAGAGAGAGCTGAGATGAAAAGCGCGAGCCAAGTTTGACGTTGGCAGGGTGGATAATATAGCTGTAGATCAGTGAATCAATCTCTTTCGCAGCCTGCCTGATGGCTTTCTTTCTTTGGCTTGCTGATCCCTGCTCTTTGGCTTGGGGCCCAGATCGGATTGGTGGGTGGTTTGTGTGCGCAAAGGTTAAGAAAGAGGTGGAGGGAAGAAAAAAAGAGATCAGCTGCTGGTCTTTGTCTGATTGCAGCCAACACACACCCTTTCGATTTGCCCGGCGCAAGGGGATTGGATGGGGCGGGATGAGAGTGCACGTCTGGGGAGATGAGACAAGAAAAGTGCAGTAGGTTTTAGTCGTAGAGCGAGGCAAGCATCTAATGCTAAGGCTGTAACTGAATAGGAATCTAATCTCGCCAACGCGATTCTGCCCTGGACTCGCTACTTTGGCGTTGTGCTACGTCGTCTCTGTTCTCTCAAAGAATGAGATTCACGATTGTGATAAGTAGAGAAACAAAGATGATGTTGATGTTATTTATAAGTAGACCAGGCTCATGAAGGAATGAGAGTTAACTTTAGAGCTGGTGCGTGATCTGTGGTAAAAGTTTTCTCAGGTTTTTTTTATACCCTTACGTCGATTTTCCCCTTGCGCCTTCCTGGACCTTGTCTCTACAAAAGCCGAAGCTGGGGGGCACCTTCCCGTCAGTGATCAAAGTGCTAACTTAAGCACCCCTAGGCCTACCTAAGAAATAGAGACAGGGATCATCAGCCCATGCAAGTTGCAAGTTGCGACTGCAGGTGCAGGTGCAGGTGCAGATCCATCTTCTTTCACTGTGGAGACGCGCGCCAAACTGTGAAATACGTCCACCCATTCATTGCTCCGAACCCCCCGCACCTCGAAGCTACCTAGGTACTAAATATAACCATCGATCTTTAAGAAAGAAAGCATGTTTAAATATAACATGGCTTTGGATTAAAATTCCAGTAATTAAAAGAAAGTTCTGTTAAGTTTAGGGTGTCGTAGCCAATATCATGATATGTCTCTACCTACGGATATGCTGTCATATTCTACCCCAAACGTGTCTGTGCCTTTGCCTTAACGTTAGTGTACGGGTTTTATTGTAGCCCACTCGCCCATGCCAATGCCAGGCACGTACACGATCTCTCTCCACTCTTTTCCACCCGTTGGAAAACGCCTTGTCTAGGCTGTTATGGAGTTGCTGAGATGGGTCGAGCTGTATGTAAGACAAGATATATGAATTCGGCCAACAACATAAAGTCCAAGTGCATGGTGTATTATTTATTCTACGAGCTTCCAAGCATATCTATTGCTGTCTCTATAGACAATCTTTAATTCTTTGTAGCTATGCCAACAAACAACATGTGTTTCATTGACCTAAAGTTTATTCTCAGCCGCCCGCAGTTGGCAATTAGTTTAACGCCTCCAAACTCACTCATGATTGCTGCCACATATATATACCAGATATTGTATTATACTCTCGCGATACTACACGCATTATTACATTTGCACAGCAATTTCCCATGCGCAACACAACACACACACAGTGCCCGAGTTGAAGCCAGTTTTGTTTATTCATTTGCCACAAATAACGATTGTCAGTCGTTGAGTTACAGGCTGGTAGCACGGCAGCCCCAACGCTGCAGCATCCTCGGCTTTTTGAGGCCACCAACAGCAGTTCCCGTCCATGTGTAAGCCTATCCTCGGGCTCGAGCCCTCAGCCTGATCATGTCGGCGACCGTGCAAGCTGCAGGCTCCGCTCTTAAACCCCTACTCATCAATTCGTGCTTTCATACCAATGTCCCATTGCTAGAACCCGACTTTCATTGAGAAGGCTCTGCGCTTGAACCGTCTTCTTTTGTCTCGTTAATGCTCAACATATTTTCGGCCTTCTTTTCAAGATCAGCGATGGCCTTCTCGGCTTTTTCCTCGAGGCCAATGACGGCACCCTGAACATTACGGATGGTCTTATGCTGAGAGCCCTCAGCACTAAGGCGAGTCATCTCAGAGACAAAGCTGGCACCCCACCAAGCGCTCGTATACTTGAAGACATAACGCTCGAGCTTCTTATAGTTTGCCTCACGCTGTTCGGGGCTCATGGTGACAGCATCATGTAGAGCGTTAGCAAGCTCTTCTGTGTTCCAGGGGTTGACAATAAGACTGCCATTGAGAGATTGAGCAGCACCTGTAA
Source organism: Fusarium torulosum (assembly GCA_900312805.1). Classification (NCBI taxonomy): domain Eukaryota; kingdom Fungi; phylum Ascomycota; class Sordariomycetes; order Hypocreales; family Nectriaceae; genus Fusarium; species Fusarium torulosum. Next base: position 62,743 of record ONZP01000196.1, read on the forward strand.
ACTCGCTGAGAATCATAACGCCGTGGTTCTTCTGTTGTGTGGCAATGTATTCGTAGGAGACAAGGTTCATGCCATCACGAGTTGATGAGACCAAGCACACGTCAGAGACGGCGTATAGGGCAGTGAGTTCGTCAAAAGTGACCGACTGGTGCAGGAAGTGGATAGGCATGAACTCGATGGTACCAAACTTTCCGTTGATGCGACCAACCAATTCATTGACAACGGCACGAAGGTTCTGATACTCCTCGACATCTTGACGCGAAGGTACAGCAACCTGAACCAAAACAATCTTACCAATCCATTCAGGGTGCTCGGTGAGGAAGACCTCAAGAGCGTGCAGCTTTTGGGGTACACCCTTGATATAATCTAAGCGATCGACTCCAACAACAAGTTTGACGCCTTCGAACTTTCGGCTTAGAGCAGCGATACGCTCTTGAACCTTTGGCTTCTTCAACCCTTCGACAAAATTCTCAGGGTCGATTCCGATGGGGAAAGCACCAACAGTCACGAAGCGACCGTTCCAATCAACGCCGTTGGGGGTAGTCGGGCACTCGAGGATACGGGAGCAACTGCTAAGGAAATGACGAGCGTAGTCGTATGTATGGAAACCGATAAGATCGCAGTCGAGAAGACCGGTAAGGAGAGCCTCTCGTACGGGCAAGATTCGGTAAATTTCGCTGCTGGGGAAAGGGGTATGGAGGAAGAAACCAATCTTGACATTCTTTTTCGATTTGCCAATCTCCTCACGGAGCATCTGAGGAAGAAGCATTAAATGGTAGTCGTGAACCCAGATGAGGTCACCATCTTGAACGTCTTTGATAACGGTCTTGGCGAAAAGGCGGTTGACCTCTTGATATGCGGCCCAGGCGGACTCGTCGAATGTGATCTCACCAGGGTGGTAATGGAAAAGAGGCCAAAGGATGGAGTCTAGAACGATGTTGTTAGAGATAATATCGACCGAGTCTCAACATAGTTATGCTTACTAGAGAAACCATTGTAATGTCTGTCGGCAAGCTCATCGTCGATAAAAACGGGGTGCGCGCCGTATTCTTCTTTTAATCGTTGCTTCATGCCCTCGACTTCGTTGTCGGGGACCTCAAGACCAGGCCAGCCATACCACTGGAAGCTGGTAGTCTTGCTGAGACCGCTCAGGCCAGTGACAAGACCACCAGAGGACATGGAAAATGAATAGCTGCCATCTTCGGATCGCTTAATAGTAATGGGCAATCGGTTGGAGAGTAATAGCAGACGGCCTGGGGCGGCCTGGCCGTTCTCGCCGACAGTCTCGGGCATCTTGACTCTAGAAGAAGGATGATTCTCCGAAAATGAAGTGTTGAGGGTTGGGGGTTGAGAGATCAAGGAGAGGAAACGAGGAAAAAAGTCGGAGAGCAAAGTAATCGGTCTTGTCGCGGTTCTTTCTGGCCGATGGTCGATGGTGTGGTGTCTTTGGTCAGTGGAGGGGCAGAGGGGCAGGGAATTTGACCTGGCAGCTGGAGGCGTAGATCCCCAGCAAGTGCAGATAGTGGAGTGAGCGTTAGGAGCTTTGTTTCCAGTTGAGTAGCGGAACGATGACGCTATCGCGCGTAAGGTCAGTCGATTTATTGGAGAAGAGCGTGGTGAGCGGAGACGGGAGGTATTTGAAGAAACAAGGATCTCTCGGTTGATATTGGTAGTGAGATGAGTTTGCTTGATTGTTTATTGACAGATGGTAGGTACGAGAATCGAGATATTTTTAGATTAACATGAAAAAATTTCAGCATGAGAAGGTGGGAGAAAGAAAGGGAGAGACGAGGCTTTAACCAGACATCGGAAGAAGAAGACAGAATCTGGACAAAAGCAGAAGCGGAAGCAGAAGCAAGGATGGGTCTGAGAGGATAGCAAAAACGACATGGAAGGTGAGGGGCGCTTGGTACCTGCCCGCAACCAGCCCTGCCCAGTTCGACATTGCGAAGAAGGTGCTCAGTCATTGTACCTGCCTTGTCTACCGTATTGCATGTGCCCGTCAGAACCGTTGAGTTGAACGCGGACAGGTTCAGTTTTAGGACGATTGAATACCTAGGTACGTAGTGCGTCGGGTGTCAATACTCGATGTCCCCCACTAAGTATCCAATCACAAGGGTTTTGCCATAGGCGTGCGAATGCATCTGTCTAGAACGCCTTGATTGTGCATTATCTATGAAGTAACTTGGCGAAACACAAGGCACGTTGCCTTATACTCAAGCATCCACCCGTTAGTTTGTAGTACAATGACTGGTGACTCAGACTAGTAACGGCCATTTACCTATTATCCACAAACACGGAATGGCCTCTATGTTATCTCGCAGTCTGCCTTGGAATATCCATAAACACCTGCAGCTTACGGAGTACCGTTGGGTAACACGCTATATAAGACTAATCACTCTGAGTTGTCGGAACCATCCGGACCTGATCATGTTACAATTTTCCGATGCCTACTATGATGCTGTTCATCTGGAAAAGGTTACAGTGGGCCAGGGAATATCCCGCAATCATGTAGTTTTTCTACTACACCAACAGCCGTAAACAACAAATTCGGCGATATTAGATACCAGGCTGTGATCCAGCCCAATCATCCACCCACGATGTATATAAATAACGCTTTAGATGAAATTAGGAATACTTGCCTCCGTCGCAGCAGGCAACTGATTTAACATCTGCCAGACAGTATCATCTCCCCAGCCCCCACCAAACTGCCATATTAGATCATCACCTCCAGCTTCGTTCTGACTGTGTTCCAAAGGTAGAGGAGTCATCGCCATATCCGGCCCTGCTGTGAGATCATTGTAGACAAGATCGCCAGTCGGGAAGAAGGGTGCCATCATGTTCAGGGTATCCGCTGATGGGAACATCCACGTCGAATCCAGTGCAGGAAGGTCATTGCTGTCTAGAGACGAACTTCCAGGCGTAGAACCTGAAGCTGTTTTGCTCGATTGTACTGTAGAGCCGTCAGTCAAAGAGGGCAGAGAACCATTCTGTGCTTTCTCCATGGCTCTCTTGAACCGAGCAACGATAGCTCTGAGCACACCTTGCGCGGACTTGGCAAGCGGATTGCGCTCTTGGATTGCTGAAAATCGTTCAATCGTCCACTGAAAGTGCTCAATCGTTTTGTCGGTGAATTCTGAGTGCTCACGAGGAAAGAGGATATACACAGATGCCAGGAGTACAATGGCGTCAAAACTCGCAAAGAAAAGCATGAAGTTCCTCCACGAGTCGGGCGGTAGCCCCTCAAATGTCATTTTTTGAATCTCGAGTGTTTTGAGACTCGCATGGATAGCTTCTACCCTGCTCTCGACGCGGTTGAAGATAAATGGTCGGTGCAAAGCCATCTTGATGAATTCGTGTAGACTTGCAAAATAGAATCGATTCGCCGGATACCAATGCGTCTCGGAAAGATGATCCCACCTGGTATCAGGATTGTCCATTCTGAAGGGAGGCGGTATGTTTTTGTCGAGGTCTAAAATACTCTGGTGGATTTCATCTATCTTTGCAGGATCCATTGGGTATGAGCCTCCAACTTCGAGATTCTGGATTGTTCGTAATGGCCCACAAAGCTCGTAATTCCACAGGAGTCGGGTTATTGGCGTAGGGTGGTCGTCTGCTCCCCGAGGGACGACTGGTGTTCTATTGCGATTTTCAGGTATAGGTGCGTCGACTGGGGGTGTTGGAAGAGCCTGATTCCAGTCAACAGTCCCTGGACGCCCAAGAATCATAGCGCAGTTCAGATCCCAGATGGCGAGGAGTATATAGATTCTCCGTCTTCTTTGAATCAACCATTGATTCTCCAAAATGCTCTCCATACTCGAGTCCTTGGGTTTGGGATCCAGACTATCGCGATGCATGCCTAGATCTTGCGCATCGCGAATCGCAACGGCTATCGTATGCCACTGTTCAAAACTCAGTCAGCAATTCAAAGTGATCTCAAAGAACAACCTACTGCGTCTGTAACCTTTGCCGTAAACTTGTGAAATGACGCCCTCAGAAATTGTGCTTGAACTGTTGTCAGAGAGAGATGCCTCTTCCCAAGAAGATCAAGAAGCGCCTGTCCCGACTCGCTGTACTCTACAGCCAAGTCCTCAAAACGCATGCCTCCCGCAAACTTGAGCGAATCGAACGTTGAGTCTGGTCGCTCGGGTAAGAGTAGCAGTGCTGTTGCGATGACTTGAAACAAAAGGGCTGGAAATGCTCGCAGCTCAGGATCCAATCCACGAGGGCCAAGATCTGACAGCACTGAGAATGGTAGGGAATTCCATTCTTCGAGTTGGGCATATAATACGTCCGGATCAATTGGATAGTATTGCCAATTGAAGCCACGCATGTACATTTCAACGAGTTTCTCGATGTAGTTTCTGGCGGGCAACTGACGGATAATGGCCTTGTACTTTTCCCTAAGAGCAAGTTCTTTCCCTGGCGAACCCCTGGAAGACTCTTCCCGCATACTTGGAGTGACACCTTCGCCGTCGGTAATTGATTCAATACGTTTGAGGATGCCCATGGTTGACGCGCCGTTGTGCGCATAACCCCAATCAGCCACTTTGGATGATATGGGTTCATTGGGTTCGGTATTACGAGACCCGCTTGAACCTGATGGTGATGGCTCAGCTTGTTTGACTGAACTATTCGAGAGAGCTGGTGAAGGTTCTGTGATCTGCTGGCTATGCTGTTGTTGGTACGTCTGCTTGGCCGTTGGAGCACCCGCTTCGTAGATACAACTTGATTCTTTGTCTCGAGACTTGCAATTACCACATGGTAACTCGCGATCACACTGTATCAGTTTGTTAGTTGTCTTACTCGTTACAAGTAAGCACATTCGATGATCTTGAAAAGTCACAGACCCTTTGTTTTCTTCGGTGACACTCGGTACACGATATGACAATCCGTCTCCTCTTCCTCAAGCGAGGGCCGTTGCCATTCTCAGGTGCTGCTGTCATGTTGCTTTATTCGGACATATGTTGGATGTATAAGTGATCAGATCATGCTTTATCTGAATGGTACATAAATGGTTGACAATTCTTATAGATAGGAGGCTAGTGATTTGGGTAACGTATAAGAAGGTCTATGTTATCGATGAGCGTGTCTCTGGAGAAACGAATAGCAGCATTTAACTGGTCTTAACTCCGGGCTGAGCTTTAAAGTAAGTTAAACCAAGGAATCTGGCGTTACGTCTGTTGTGGGGCATCCATCTAACCAGAATTCAGCCCTGCCACATTCTCCAATACCTGTGCCTGTTGGACAGACCCACGCAGTTGAGCCAGAGCCTGGTACTCATAGAACACAGTTGAGGGGGTCAAGAAGATTTTGAGATTAGAGGTATCAGGTGGAACCGAATGGCTAAATTTTGTCATAACTAGAAGGCTATATGTTATATCTCTCCATAGTAGCCGAAATTCTTAAGATTATCGTAAATCGTGGATCATTGATTCAGGTGCAGAGTATCCCGTAGAGACCAGGGTTATGCAGTTAGAACAGAGCTTAGTCTAGTGCTTATATCATGTCCCCAATTAGGGACCAAATCTTATTGCTATTGCAGGTGAGTTACTTTCATGGCTGCCAACCTGCTCCCAGGTAGTCATCATATGATATTCATGCCAGACCCCGCTAGATGTCTCGATAACTCCAGTGCAGCCTGTCTACTGCGCCAAAAACGACAAGACCAACCCAACTTCCTGTCAGTTTCGAATCTTAACGAACACGTTCCGTGTAAGCCTTCCACGCTGCGGACCGGTATCGTTCAGCCTCCTCCTCAGGGTCGCCTGCCTTGATAATACCACGCCCAACGATAGCAATATCAGCACCAGCAACGCCAATGATCTTCTGCGGTGTGTTGTACTGCTGGCCCTTGCCATCGCCCTTGATGGCTTCGTTCTCGTCGGCACCCTCGGGGGGCAATTGGCAGCCGGGTGTCATATGGATGAAATCATCGTCAGGTTGTGTGTTGAGACACTCTTGTGAGACAAAGCCCATGACAAAGCTCTTGTGTTCCCGCGCGGCCTCTACACAGGCTTGTGTGTATTCCTTGTTCATGAAATTTCCCTCACTCGACATTTGTGCTAGGATAAGGAGGCCTCTCTCGATCGGTGCCTCTTCAATGCCGAGGAATACTGACTCGTCACCCTCAGGAATCGTCTTGACAAGACGCGGTGAATCGGCCGACTCGTACTGTTGGGTGACGGTAGTGGTAGAGACAATGCTGCCTTTGCGGCCATCCGTGCGAGCAGTTTCGGGTGATTCCTTTTGGTTCTCGCTATCTGAATGTTCGCTATCCTCGTCAAGCTGGCTGGCCGTGGGCGTTCCAATGCTGATGGAAGTCTTGACCTCGTAGTGGTATCGCTCGAGCCATCGGCTGGCGGCGTTGGCCAAGGATGTTACAGAGGCCTTGCCGGGAACCATGTTCACATTGACGATATGTGCCCACTCGATGATACGCGCAGCACCGCTAGTATACTGCAGCTCGACCGTGTTGCCAATGTCACCAAATTTGCGGTCCTCAAAGATGAGGAAACCATGCTTGCGAGCTAGTGAGGTAAGCTTGGCACCAGTACCTGTCTTAGGGTCGAAGTCCCAGCCGGCCACCATGTCGTAATGAGTCTTGAGCACGACGATAGATGGACCAATCTTGTCGGCAAAGTAGAGGAGCTCGCGAGCGGTTGCGACATCGGCGCTGAGGCAAAGGTTCGAGGCCTTGAGGTCCATAAGCTTGTAGAGATATCGGCTAAGAGGATGAGTAGCTGCCTCAGCTCGGTTGGCGAAGGTCGCCTTGAGGGAGGGATGCAACGACATGATGCGGTAAGAGTTTGAATATCAGATTGGTACGATCGAGAGTAAGAGTAGAGTAGAAACGACGAAGATGGTGACAGTACGCAAGGACAAGCTGTAGCACACCAGACGCAAATAAGCAGCTACCTCGGCACTCGGTCTCGTAGGATGCGCACAGATGATCTCGATTCTTGACAGATTGGCTGGCGCAAGTGGCGGTTTGAACGTTGGTGGAGGGGAAGCTGGGGAAAATTGAAAAACGGAGACAAGAGCCGGTAATAGGAACGAGGGGTGATGATCCTATTTAGCTTCGGCCGAATAGACTTGGACTGAATGTCGTTCGATATGAAGCGTCGTTGATCGAGAACAGGCAGAGAAGTTGAACGAGGAGGAGACGAGAATTATGGGAAAGAGAAGAAGAAAGAAAGTCTAGGGAAAGAGGAGAAGAGAGAGGTTGAAGTAAAAACCAACGGACTGCGAAGACGGACGGGGACGGGGGTAGGTAGAAAAAAAGGTGAAAAGTGACGATCCACAGCTCGACTTGGGATGGATGCAATTGCAATTGCAACCCATGCAATGAATGCCCTGGACCGACCCGACCGACTGTGAGGCGACAAGGCTAAGTAAGGCCTAAAAGACCCTACTGTGGCTACTGTAGCGGCCTAGTTCGCAGGGTACCTTACCTTTTTAGCTCCAAGCGAAAAGCCTACTGGAGGTATGATTGAATGAAGCTAACGTATTTAAGGCCCCGAGGCTCAAATGCGTAGGTAGTTAGACATGATTCACCCATAGAATAGACATGGAGCAGGGATTGTTGAGAGAGGACCCGGCGTGAGGTATCGTGTCACTTTCATAGAGTCTGCCACCTATAGGCGGATATATCCACTACGGGCGGACATGGGTTATTGGCGGAATGAGGGAGAAAGGGCACATGGATGTTAATGATCTAAAGCTGGATACCTTTTAGCCGGAGGGTGGAACAAGGAGACAATAGACAACTCATCTTCCTACAGTACAGAGTACTAGGCAGGGACAGAGTCTTGGGGAGGGTGAACCACGATTGTAGCGCAAATATACATTGAAGAAAGAGCTGACCAATAAGACCTGTGATTGAAGATGAGCTTCTTTAGGTACCTGGTCGGAAGTAATCCGATATGTATATCTGAATACTACCTTACCTTACTTTGTGCACCGATCCTTACAAGTCTTGTATCCATTGCCATTACTCCGAGTAGAACAACACCCAACTCAGTCTTTAAAGCACAACGGGCAACACAGCACAGCCTCTCTTCCCAAGCCATTCATCCTTGGACCTAAAGTAAGCGGGGCGATTAAATTCTTTCTCATGTCACCTTAGCCCTAGGACCCATATGCCACCAGTGACGTGTGTTGTGGGGGGGTACTAGAGGTTTGGAAAGCCAAGTCAAGACAAGCTTGCTTGGTGGATGAACAAAGACATGAAAATCAGACGATTCTGAAGGAATTGGCATGTCGACGCATGCTACAGGTAGCATCCAGACCAGGGTAGTCTGGCAGTTGGCGGCTGGATAGGGCTTGGCCGCAGTTGACGATCAGGGATCATAGACTAAGACAGGGTGAGATGATCATAGCCAGCCCTGGCTTAGATGATCTGCAATGAGACAGTCCGGGAGACGGGAGACGGGAGGCTGTTATGATATATTCCAAACGGTCAGCTGTTGGTAGGCCGAAGCTCCGTGTTGGTTGTCTGTTGTATTTATCCTCCACGGCCTCGATATGCAGCTGTCGAACTCAAAGGTCTCTCTCGCAATACTGTGATTTCCTTGTTTGGGTCTTTCGTCCATGACTCGGCTCCAACTCTGGATTGGCAGTGATCCAAATAGCCATTCGGCTGTGTTACACGACATTGACACTATTGCTGCAAACACCCGTCTTGGAGGCCTATGAGCCCAACAGTCACGCAGCCAGCGAGCCATCAAGGATGACAACTGCAACGTACAGATCCACATAGCCTACATGACTTTGCAGCAGCCTGACCGTCTCGAGATGCGCGTTAGCTGCCCGCTGCTGTAGATAGTTCAACTCATGACTAAGACGCCAGACCGATAAGATGGCGTATTATCGACCGCTAGTTAAACGAAGTGTTCCGTAAGGTAGAACGGTAAAACGGGACGATGCCGAGTGTCCACATCCTTGGACATGGTATTGAGCACCCGATACTCCGTAGAATGACTGGATTGCTTCCGACTGGCAAATACAAAACCACCGAGAATATCCCACGGATAGAATCTCCGGATCGGTACCCATGTATGAGGTATCACTTGCGTTGGATACTCACAGACTCTCGCGGAGCAACCGGCAGTGATGAGAACTAACGCAGCGTACCTAGCGCATTGAGTTGACATGGGTTTCACTGCTGCAAGGCACCGCCGTTTCTCACCAACAACCACATCTCGCATCCACCACATACAAGCCTCCAATGCCCATCGAAAGTGGCTAGAGAGCGTTCGGAGTACAGTAGCAGCTTTCTCTAAGCTAAGAGCTCAGCTTGAGTTATATAACCGCTCACTCACCCCCTTCCCTGGTTGCTTCAATACGCCTCCCCCGGATTATCGGGCTCTTCCTCACGGCCGTCTTGAGATCGTCACCAGGGTGTGGCTCCGCTGTCCCCAGAGTTACCATTTCTAGTTCCCTACCCTGCCTGTGGCAGCCAGAAAAACTCCAGGGGCGCAGAAAAAATGAACCCTTGCTACAGCTACTACTTACAGCCAGATAACGCACGCAAGCACTCAAGCTCTTGAACCCAAAAGGAAAAAAACGGGCAAGGGTCTTCATCTGTAATGCAGCGCTACCGCCTGGCGTCTCGGCTATGCCGCAGGATACTCCTCCACTCCCCGGCTTTCCCGAATCTCCCTTGATCAGAGTCGGCAGGTGAGGTGTATTTTGACATAATTGCCGCTCTCTGCAATGTTTATCACTAGTTCCGTTGAGCTTATTTAGACTTTATCAAGGTGGGAGCTTCCAAGGCCCATTACAACTTTGCTGCGTACAGAGTTTGAGCTCGCAGAATAGCCAATGAACATAATTGATCTTTCTTTTCTCTGTTGTCAGATAAATGACAAGTCAAGTTTAGGGCAGCTGTTGACTGCCGTCCTAGCCAAGTTGAAGTTTAAAGTCCCGCATACTAACTAAAGCTTAGTCCATGACCAAAATTCTACGTTGCTATCGCTTAGCCAATCAGTCTATATTAGTTAGCATGCAGCTATCAGCAGCTTTAAGAAGCTTATGAAACTCTGCTAGAGAGCGTGGCTTACAACAGAGTTTGTTGGAAAGGTGTGGTCAAAGACGGTTGACCTGTGATGTGAGATTATGGGATATCACTGATACGAGTTACTTGAATAGAACCAACGCCTTGAACCAAGACAATGTATTTCAGCTCTGTATGAAGTCAGGGGACCTCCTCATTTGATCAAGGCGGGGTTAAATGTGTTTGATGCCAGAATGTCCTGGCCACCATGAACGCTCACTTGTCAGTTGTTCATCCACATTAATACACCACAGGACTGTCTTTTGGACAGCACTGCACCAAAAGACAGTCCTGTTTATGTTGTCTATTGGAAGCTGATCTGAAATCAACTCAAAGTCTCAAATAAGGTTGCAGCTGACATCAATGTTTCATGAATTGTCGTCGCTATAAAGCATGAAGCGATCGACTCATGTGTTTTGAGGCTAGTACGTGAACATGTGTATTGTAGGTAAGTCATTGCAAACGAAACCATCCTGTAACCCGACTCGCACGTATAGTCGCATACTATTAGCCATGCAAATCTCGTACGACAGCGACAATGTGTGTAGCTCAATCATAACTTGGTATTGCTTACAATTGTCTGGCCATTCGTTATTCTGATACTTGGCACTGTTACGCCACGTCCTGTAAGGCTGTCATGACACCATCCAGGTCTCATAACTATGTCGCCGCTAATGCCTCTTATGGCGGGTGATCAGCACTCTCTACCTGTTCTGGGCTGTTTTTCTACCAATGCGACGTTGAGACTACTAAGCAGCTCGGTCGAATGGGTATTTATAGTTATCAATGAGAGAAGTCATGATACATATCATGAAATCATGTGTTCCAGTATCCAGGTACACAAGCCGAGGCTAATTTCCCTGTTTGACACATACAGCAGCTAACAATGCTTGAATCTCGAGACTCTCAGAGGCAGATCATACGTCTTGAGAAGGAGATGGTGAGTTTGTCCGTCAGAGAACAGGAAATGGGAATGGCCTTGAAAGTGGACCCATTGCCATCTTTTCCGTTTTCCGCTTACAATTTGCCATGAGCGGATATCAATCAATCTCATTTTCAGGGGATTCGTGTCCCACTGGTGTCAATTTCGGGCGAGCTCTTGGCTTGTTACGGAGGGGAAGAGGGCGCAAATCGCACGCCTCATCTGCCAATTGACACGTAGCCAAGCTCTTAACGGGCCGTGAAGCATGTCCGAACCTACCGAAAACCCCCTGTTGTTCGCTTGGCGGGAAGCATCTCATCCATGGAAAAGGGAGCCACGGGAGCCTCTAATCAAGGCTTACTGTACTGGATTTCTGTACTTGCTGCCTCCCACCGTCATCGCACTTTTAACACTTTGCAGTATCCACCAAACTTTAAGCTCCCTCTCTCATTTTTCTCCTTCTCTCAACCTTCACATCCGCTCCTTTCCACATCTTTAAACTACCGAATCTCCCCTCGTCCCGCTTCTTGCGACACGCGCTGCTTTGTCATTCCCCGACTTGGCCAAATCGACAGCTTCAACAGCCGCCAAAAGTAATCCCTGCCCCCTTTCGCAGTATCTCTGCCCGTTATCTCGATCCCCGAAGCTGCATGATAAGCCACACCACGTCGGTTATCGCGACAACCTGAACCCGAACCCTTCTCATACGAAACAAACAGTTAAACACAATGAGCCCACGAACTCGACGACAGGCCGCAAAGGCCCAGAACGCTTCCTCTTCTTCCTCCGATTCCGAGCCTGAAGTTAAATCAAACGGAAACGGTGCTGCTCACGGCGCCGCGGATGCTTCGGACAATGCCCCTCGCGAGAACATCTTCCTCTTCTACCCCAACATAATCGGTATGATAAGCAGAGCCATTTGAGAAAACCATGTCAGCATAACTAACATGCATTGTTTAGGCTACGCGCGGATTGTCCTTGCCATCGCGTCTCTTTACTACATGCCCCTCCATCCTCGAACTTGTTCGTTTCTCTACAGTGTTTCATGCCTTCTCGATGCCCTCGATGGCTATGCTGCGCGAATCTACGAACAGTCCACTCGCTTCGGCGCCGTCCTTGACATGGTCACCGATCGCTGCACCACAGCTTGTCTCATCGTCTTCCTCTCCTCCGCCTTCCCTCGATGGGCCATCGTTTTCCAGGGCCTGATTGCTCTCGACCTTGCCAGTCACTACATGCACATGTATGCTACTCTTGTTGTCTCGGGCACCAATGCCAGCCACAAGAGCATTGATGAGAGCAAGAACTGGCTTCTGCGTCTTTACTACACCAACAAGGTATGTCTTTGTTTTACTCCTTGATTTATTACCAGTCACTAATTATGTTTAGAACGTTCTCTTCGCTCTTTGCGCTCTCAACGAGCTTTTCTTTATTGCTCTCTACCTCCTCTGCTTCTCATCTCCTCTTGTCTCGCCCTACCTCATCAAGCCTGTCCAGGCCGTTGGTGCCGAGCTCCAGGCTGGTGCTCAGGTCAACACTTCGATCCTCGCTCAGATCTTCCCCGATCCTTTCAGCCCTGCGGCCCTCGAGCTCGCTCGTGCTAACAAGATGGACTCTACCGTGCCTTGGGTGATTGCCGGCATTAGCTTTCCATTTATGTTTTTGAAGCAGTTCATCAACTGCGTTCAGCTCTACAACGCCAGCCTGGGCCTTGCTGAGGTCGATCTTCAGACTCGAAAGGAGCAGGGTCTCCCCCGACCCAAGCCCAAGAAGGTTTAGGCATCAAGAGTTTTTGTCATTGCTGGATCTCGCCCGTGAGTGGCAACGACTCCGGCAGGGTAAGAAGATGTCAGCTATAACACGTGAGACAACTCACTGGCTTACCAATTGCCTTTCTTTTTTGTGACTGAAGAGACACATGGCTTCAAGTTGTGTCTATATAGTCTGTTTCAATCTGCTCCTTGACAAGGGGTAATCAATAGGGAATATTCAAGGGGGGGGGCATTGTACAGATCCCCCTGCACTGCATGACTCGGCGTAGGAGGTGCGGTTTTCAAAGACTCTGACTCCGGAGGGGAGGAGACTTACTGGGTAAAAGTATTGGAAGAAGTAGCATCCTCACAAGCTGGAGGGGAACATGATTAGCTGCTACAGGTGATAATCGCGGGAATTTTTGTTCACTGGGATTTAGCGGGTGAACGGTTAGACTTCGTCGTACACATTTCCTTTTTCTTCTCATCGGGCTTTTCCCTTTTGTTTTCTCTACTTGGCCTATACTTTGTTAATAGTAGACGAATGTCTGCCACACTCGCTGGAAATGAACAAAATTCAAAACGTCCCTCGCCCTGAACCTAGTTGACCATGTTTTGTTTGTCCTGATGGTGTATGACTTTACGAGCTGATCAGATTGTTTTGGGTACAGGTGCATGCAAACAAGTTCTTATTATCCAACTTGACAGATGAAAATAATTTGAAGTGAAACCTGGGCAAGTAACATATTGGTATATCTGAATTTGTTTTAAATTATCACGTCGACCCGACATCCTGCTATCAAGAAGTAGAAAGCTTCAGCAGGCCTCATACAACTCTCTTCCAATCAGTGGCTTCTTGCGTCGCCTGAAGGGGAAACAACTGTCTCTTGAGGACCTTTTTGAGCGGAGTGTACATCTCCCGAATCATTGTCCTCAATAAGCCCAGCGCTGAGGGCACCAGCACTTGTTGAGTCGACGGGCGCAGAGAATCCGTACCATGCCACAACACTCACGCCAAGAATGCCACAGATGCAACTGAAGACGAGAGCAACAATGCCACGAGGGGTGAAGCTGGAGCAAGTATTAGCGAACTGTTTTCGTAGTTCATATAGGAATCAAGATTACTAACCCAGAAGGCAAAGGTTTGGAAGGTTTGTTCTCCCCGGTGAGGTCGAGGAAGTTTTCGGTATTAGCAGCGGCATTACCCTTGGTAGGCATATTGGCGGCAGCACAGGCGTCTAGATGGTTCTTAGGGATCTCAATGGTCTCTTGGAGGGTAAGAGGGTCTTCCACAAAGGTGGCAATGAGACCAGAGACGACATGCCATTCGATGTGACAATGGAACAGCCAAACACCTAGGAAAGTCAATTATGCAAGTTTTCAAAGGTTCCAAATTTGACACATACCTGGGTTGTCGGCCTTGAAACGCATGACCATGTTGCCATTAGGATAGATGACCAGAGTGTCACGTCGCATTGGAGTTTTGGGTAGATCCGTCTCAGTGACGTTAGAATCCGCCCAGACACCAGCTTCTTCCTCGGAACGGTAAACTGCCTGGAATGCGTGGCCGTGGAGATGGAAAGGATGGCGACCAGAGTCAAGATTGTTGACAACTATTTGCACAATCTCGTTCTTCTTGAGGACCATGGAGTGTGTGTAAGTACCGTACACTGCAGGATCTTCGGCGTCTTTCCCAGCACTGAGTGCTGTGTAGAGAGTAGGAACCTTGGCTCCAGTATATGTGATGTTGTTGAAGAAGGCGTAGTTGCTTCCGTCCCTGAGGTTGTTCATCATGACATCGAGAGTAACCTCCTTGTCAGGCTTTCCAAGGATCTTCATTTTGTCGTAGGGGACAAGGGTCATGTCATCGAAGGGTTCCAAAGTCTCGACAGTAGCCGCTTCCGGTTTGTCGGCCTTCTTATCGTAGACGAGCCAGCCAGTGGAGTTGTAATTAAGATCTTTGGGGAGTACATCAAACAGTGTCTAATAGGGAATGTGAGTTCTTGCTTAGTGTCCAGTTTTGGGCTCATTGTACTTACAGTGTCCATACTAGCAACAATTGGAAAGTTCTTTGAAACATCCTTTTTGGTAGTGAGCAGAAAGCTAACTCGCTGGGCAGCCGAGAGGTAGATCATATCCGCCTCTGCCTCCTCGGTATAAATACCGTCAACTTCGACGATTTGCATCTTGTGGCCCTCAAACCAGAGGTACTGGCCCGCAAATGCACCTATATTGACAACGCGGAACAAATAAGTCGTTTCAGGTTTGACAGACATAGTGAAGTTCGTGGTTTCGTTCATAAGAGCATTGTTGGGCACAGGCTCGGCGCCTGAAGGGTTAGACTTGCCCATGAACTTGGGGATGAGGGTTCGCATCTCGTCATGATACCAGTCTGAAAGGCTGAAGATGACCTCTTCATCGTACTTGTTCTTGTACGGGAAGTCTTTGTCGTGGACGATAAAGGGGGCCCGCAGACCATCTGGATATTGAGCAGAGGTATGCGAATGGTACCAGTATGTGCCAGGTTGGTCGACCTATGGAAAGTGAGTTGGTTGTCAAAAACAGGGAGGCGGTTCTTCCTACAGTGAAGTTATATGTAAAGGTGGTTCCTGGAACAATTGGACATTGACTGACACCAGCGGGACCATCCATTTGCGTGGAGCCATTCATGAAGAGACCGTGGAAATGCAGTGAAGTTGACTGATTACCCAGGCTGTTATGAGCGTCGATAATGACCCGATCACCAATATTGACCTCAATTGTAGGGATAGGCCACTTCCCATTGATGCCAATAACCGGGCGCTCAAAGGCATTATCAGGATTGGCTCTAACCCAACCGATGTCAAAATCAAATTTCTTGGTGGCTGCAAAGGCAAGTTTAGGAAGGGCAAGAAGCAGTGCTGCCTCAACTGATAAGTAATTGAAGAGCATCTTGAATATGAGGAAGCCAAAGCGGCCTCACGTTCGAGAGCTGGAAGTATGAGGGTATCAAGGTGAGGAGGGAGGGAGGAAGGTAAGAGCAAAGAGGATAAGAGATAGGCTCCAACACAAAGCTATAAGAGCCCGTGAGACACTTGTGGGAAGAGGGTGGATTTCCACAGACAAGAAGAGGCAAAGGTGAAAAGAGCTGAGATGGATCAAACTGTAGATTAGATGAGATGGTTGGAACCGGAGCTAGAGCGAGACCAATTTAGGGCCTAGTGGGATGATTATTTCATGGCATTGACATGGGACATGGGCATGGCAATGGGGAAAAGAAGATGTATGTATGTATGTATGTATGTACTGTAACATCCCAGCTTGATCAGGTGTAGCACCAACAAACATCGAGCAGAGTGCAGTAGTAAATGTTACTGAGAGCCGAAGTCGAGAGAGGCCCCACCATGCATGGGAAGGAGTCCGAAGGACATGTTTCGGCGGCGCTAAACGAGGGCAACGTAAAGAAATGATAATTGATGGCGACCGATGTCTCGAGTCGAACGAGTTGAGCTGGGCTGGGCTGATCAAGGACCAAGGTTTATCGGCTGAACCACAGCCGCGGAATCAATGCGCGAGAGAGACTTGCGTGAAATGGATGTTCTAGATGAGCCAGGATTAAGCCGCAGATGGATAAGATTAGCAGCTCTTGATCCATTGTGGCTTAATAAAAGAGGCTTGAGACCATTGAGAAGCTGGGTCTTGACGGTGTAAGTGCGCAGTTGAAAGAGTGGGAAGCAATTTAGTGGTTAACGGTACAAGGTCAGTGGAGACTAGGCTATACCGCTTGTACCTTAGTCAAGTGCAAGTCAGATGATGGCCCCGTATTGACCTTCATCTTATCAATCGCAACCCCTCCCTCGTGTTTTTCGTTTTTCTCTCTCCCTTCACAGCGCCCGCTAACGCTTGGTGAGATGTGATTCGCTTCGTGACCTGCGCAAAAAGACCAGCCAGGAATTGAGCTCTGGTGGTGCCACTTTTTCCGGCACAGACACTCCCGATCCTGGGAAACTCATCCAAGGGTCCATGATCTTCCTACTAAAGAGTGCCAAGCGTGCCCTGTCTAACCCTGTCTCGTGCCAAGACGGCTCACCCACAGCTATCAACCACGCTGCAGCGTCTTGGCGATCGCTCTCATCCTCCAAATACCGAGGACCTCGGGGGCCCGCTTCAACAGGGGGGAGAACCTCAGCGATACCCCTGCAAATCTTGACATCTCTCTCTCGGAGCCAAGACGTCGAAATGGTGTTGCAACGAGAATTCTACGGCATGTCAAAGCCGAAGTAGAGTAACAAGTTGGCAACAGGCAAAAGCTGAACGACCCTTGGTGGACCCTTCAACGGTCGAGAAGCCATTCCATGGATCCAGCGAGCAGGGAGTGGTCTGACAACTCACAACCAACAAGCTTCCTCAGCCGAAAGCTAACATCACAGGCGAGAACCCATCCTTCCATCTTTTTTTCCTCAGCTGTGTTCAGTTTTTCTCGTCTAGCTCGGGCATTAGCGTTCTGGTGGTTACTTCGGATCAGATAATGATAATCTTCCGATCTTTTTGATATGATAACCTTGATCTGGAATCAGCAGGTCACAACACCCTCAGCCCTTCGGCTGCTTGTCTCTATGCAGCCAGATGCTAGCTCATGTGCGGCTGAATTGCTATTGCTAGCTCTCTTTTTCTTCTTTTTTTTTACGGAGCGTTGCGGCCGCCCCAGAACAGGTCATTCCTTTTTTCTTGGGATTCCAAATTTGCCTCGTTTGAGATTTAGGTTACGACTTGATACATGTGAGACTGAACTGGATCACCGCTTTTCCGAAAACCAAGCGAGATCGCCTCCTTGTACGATTCGATACAAGCACGAGCTTGTCGGCACTTGTCTTTAGGTTAGGATTGAGGTTGCATTGTGGGTGTGAGACATGGCGCTATTCTGAGCTCTTGATCCTCCACTCCAAGTACTCCTCTCAATTGAGTTTCCTCCGGGGCGTCAAGTATTCATGAATACCTGGGGCTGGTCTAGTATACCGAGTATATTGTTGTTTGCCTGAATACCGACCGTCTGACCTCAAGACGAATACCACGTTTAAGCGGTACAATAAGCAACCAGTCTGCGGGAATTCATTGCACGGTCACAGTCACAGTCACATTCGCATTCGCATTTTTTATCTGATTGATTGATTAAACAAGCTCGCCCCTCACTAACCTCAGAGTAACATCCGATATCCCACGTTGCGGCAATTCCTTGCCGAGCGTCGACGAGCTAGCATACCTAGCAACAAGCCACCGTTCATCCAACGACCCAAAACAAGCCCGATCATGGGCTGTTTTCCAGCTTCTCTACTGTACTTGGGCAGTTGGGGTCTCCATCTTGACCAGGTTAGCTTTGTCGAGGTTTTTCTCGTTCCGCACTTTTACTCCGCTGACCCATATAGCATCCCAAAAGTGCATCTCGTCTAAGTCAGAGTCGGCTGGCTACGGAACTACGGAGCTCTCTAGCTTACAAGGTTGCATGAGGATACTAAATCAGATCGTGTGTCCTCTGATACCCCTGCAATTGGCTTTCTTCTAGTAAGGTAGAAATACTTATCAGATCTTCAGATTGTAGTACCTGAGTTCACAAGCTGCTCCAATCCCAAAAGGAACCAAGCCAAGTGCGACACGGAAGTCAATATCCTCGTTGCCACACCCTCTTCTGCATCTTTATCTTTATCTTTATCTCTAACCCTTCCTCGTTGTGATACCTAGAGATCGAGCTGGAATCTTTTACCTTGGACTTCGCTCAGCCTTCTCTAGACTTGCACAGCTTTACAGCAGCCAAACTTCACCATGGCCGTCGACGTATTTGCGGTCCCCATCTTCCTCGTTATATTTCGAGAGACTCTCGAGACTGTCATTATTGTTTCTGTCCTGCTCGCTTTTCTGAAACAGACTCTTGACGGCCCCAATGGCGATGTTAAAGTGTACAAGCAACTGAGACGTCAGGTAAATTTACCAAAAACATTCTTCCATGCTGAAAACATAACGCTGACTGGTTTCTCCAGGTTTGGCTCGGAACAGGTATCGGCTTCCTCATCTGCATGGTCGTTGCCGCCGCTCTCATTGGAGTCTTCTACACTGTTGGTAGCAACTCATGGGCGAAGCACGAATACTACTACGAAGGCGCCTTCTGCCTCTTTGCATCGCTCATCATCTCAGTTATGGGCGCTGCTCTGCTCCGTATCGGCAAGATGCAGTCTAAGTGGCGGCTTAAGCTGGCAAAGGCCCTCGAGTCTCCCATCAAGACTGGCTCTAAGGGTTGGTTCAAGCAGTTTGCCGAGAAGTACGCCATGTTTGTCTTGCCCTTCGTCACTGTCCTTCGAGAGGGTATCGAGGCTGTCGTCTTCGTTGCTGGTGTTTCCTTTTCTGCTTCGGCTAAGTCTATCCCTCTGCCTACTGTTGTCGGCCTCTTTGCTGGCTGCTGTGTTGGCTATCTTTTGTACAAGTAAGTTTTTCACACCTTGAGGTTATACCTAGCTGCTAACTCTATTCAAAGGGGTGGCGCGAGTACCAGGCTCCAGTTCTTCCTTGTCATTTCAACCTGTCTTCTCTACCTCGTCGGTGCTGGTCTCTTCTCTCGATCCGTGTGGAGCTTCGAAATGGCTAGGTGGAACGAGTATATTGGTGGTGAGGCCGACGAGTTTGGCAATGGACCTGGTTCATACGACATTGACCAGAGTGTCTGGCACGTCAACGTAAGTGACCCCCCAAATTTATCTTGTCCACACTCTGACCGTTCTCAAGTGCTGCACCTCGACCGATGCTATCCAAAATGGCTGGGGTATCTTCAACGCTATCCTGGGTTGGACAAACTCGGCCACCTATGGCTCTGTTATCTCGTATAACCTCTACTGGATCTGTATCATGACAGGCTTCATCATCATGCGTTTCAAGGAGACGCATGGCAGGTTCCCTTTTGGAAAAGCAAAGGCACCTGCTAATGCTGTCGATGATACCGAGAGTCACGCGACCACTACTCCCAAGAACATTGCCACCGAGAAGACCACCACCGCAGGATCGGCATAAAAGAATGTGCAGACGAGAGCTGGAGACTCTCCTGGCAAACAGGGTCTATATGATTCCGGCAGGTCTGTGGTTACAGCATCAGTCTATCTTGGTCTATGTCCAATAATATGTTACAAGCAAGTCTTGTTCTATTTTATCAACCCTCAGGAGTCCAATCCCATTCATCTGCCATGAACATAGCTTTTGCCATCTTATCCACATACAGAGCCCCTTCGTACCGTAGTCTCTGATCGTTTGCAAGAGCTCGCGTAAACTGGAATTTCTTGGGTGGGCTATCTTTGTCGTCGTATGCATGTTCCTTTAGAGCCAGCCACGAGACGTCACTCGGTCGCTTCTTCCAGTCGGCATATGGTATTGAGATAATATTAGCCGAGAGCATGGACCGCATATAGCTCAGGATCGGTTCAAGTCGAACCCGCAGTCCGCAGTTGGTGTGGTGTTTATCGATCTGATAACTCGGGCATTGCTGGAGTGTTGAGAGCAATTCCTCAATCTCAATCATCGCAGTATCAGGCACCAAGTTCAGAGACACCGGACTGTAATCCACAAGGAAAAGCAAATTCTTGCTCACAAGGAACTTGAGCATTTGGCCAAGTTGGTAGGAGTCACAGGCCGCACTAGAGTCATATCCGAGTTTACACTGCCTCTCTCGAGACGAGAATAAAGTAAGGAAATGACGTTGGACTGAAGAGACAGTGTTGAGAATACACTCGCGCCGATGTCGGAGCTCCTCTGTGCAAGAATTAGCCTTGTATATACTCGTCGTATGAGCATTTACTTACCCTCTAGGCCATCAGGCAGGTTCCACCATGCAGCAGTCATATTAGTATCGGGGTCGTGGAACTCGCTCCAGAGAGTCGATCCTCGCATGATAATCTCCCGGGTTGACTGTTGTAAGCGCATGGCTTGCCCCAATAGCCACGCCACAAGAATCTTCTGACGCAACACCTGTTCTGTTTCCGTAGGCCGCCCATCGTCACTTCGTAAAGGTTTATTCGATGTCAATGGCCACTTGAACTTGAGCTCCGTATTCAAAACACGAGCTACAGCTGCCACGCAATCAAAGCGATCAGCAACAATCGCTAGTGTCGTGACATACGACATGGTTCCACGGGATGTCTTCGTAGGTCGTTGGTGTATGATATTGAGCATATCCTCCATGGCATTCTCGCGCCCAGCAGCTTTGGTAGCGTCGTCATCATCGGTTATTGGAATCCAGGGTAGATCCTCGACATCGGCCTCTTTGGCATTGATCTTCAACTGTGCAAGTTTCTCATGTATATCCGAGATGAGTTTGGCTTCTCTAAACTGAGAATTTGAGAGAAGGTTTGAAAAGTACTTTGAGTGCTTCTTCAAAGCAGCCAAATTGACTCGGTAAGCCACCCGGACTTTTGACTTCAAAGCCGAGCGGTCAGGGGGCTGAGTACCAGCTTTTCTGCTGGCAGCAAGCTCGGCTTTGCGAGTCTTGTTGAGAGTACCGATGGAAGTCTCAAAGGTCACATCCAAGACAATGTCACCAGCAGCATCGATTTCTACCACAGAGGGCAGATCTTTCTTAGAAGCCTCTGACCCGTCCGCCTCGGCGGATGCTGCAGTCCCAGACTCGCCCATTTGCTAGGTGATGGATTTTTGTCGACATGGAGATGTCAGCCTGTGTAGAGGCCCAAGTATGGATGGGTCGAGTGCGCCGTGAGAGCTGTCGATATCCAATCCTCAGTTTGAGTAAAAGCCTTTTCATCGGCAGTGAGAATGATAAGATCTCCAGCTTCCATTGGGTTGGGATGACGTTCAACTGCAGGGTACGTACCTCTACCAAAAATCAGCCCAGAACCCCGCCACTGTGACGCTCCCGGGGCCTGGGGCAGTAGAGCTAAACGGGGACAGCACTTCCAGTCGTTGAATTTTAGAGGTTGCACGAGGATTCCCGCCCCTGATTCCCGATGGGGTCCCCGCTAAATTCTCGTTGTGCCGCTTGAAGCCTGGGTTTAACAGCCTTTGATTGGCCAGTCTCGTCTAAGTGCGAACCCAGCTTCGGAAAGCTCCACTTGAGAAATCAATGTCCAACATCGTCACTTTCCGAGAATCGACCCAACAGGGCAGACCCAGATCCTTCGTCCTTCACCCACTTTCATGTTGTAGTTTTGCTCACGAGACTGACCACGCTATCCACCGAAGCGCGATTTGAGCCATCTGGTCTGCCCTTACCCATTATCACAAACTTGACGGCCTCGTTTACGTCTTCTCCTCCTTCGATCGGATCACTACGGGCGAGGTTCAACTCTACAATCCACCTTGCCAACGCATACCACGTTCAACACCTTGCTCGATGGCATTGCAGACCGTAGCCTGCACAGCGCTCCAGTTCTTCAACGGACGCTGATGATTGAGAACTGGCGAACTCAGATCTGCATACCTTTCCTTCTTTACAATGGCACCGTTCACTCGCGCGGCTGTCGATTCCACGGCGACCCCTGCGATTCAGCTCCTTAGGATTACAGCTCGGCCATCAGCAACTTGGAACCACTTGGCTTTCCAATCGTATAGCCACGCTTTGAAGCGTACAAGAACAACTCCTGGTTATATTACTTGCCTTCAACTCCCAGCATCATATTCGACATGCGCGACTTGGTCTGAGAAATCGCGACAGGCTCGGCTTACACGTCCGATGGCGCAGCCCAGTCAATTACCGCTGCCAACATCCGAAGTACATACACGACGAGAATTTCATACCTACTTTGTGACGCATCTACCTTCTTCCTCTGTTCACCCCGACTCTCGTCCTAGAGGACCAGGCCATAAACTCCCTCGCGATGCTGCGACCCCTCACACTCCGAGCTCTGGGCCAGTCCCCGCTGTCGCCCCGCCTTACATCCCGACAACCCGAGACTTAACTGTGGTGCGCATCCCAATGCGACGGGCCAAACATCACCTTGGAGTTGCGACAGACCGAGGAAGTCGTCCTTACAATGAGGACCGAGAACAGGCTGGCACAATTAGTCTTCCAGCGTTTGCGAAGAGGGCACCCAGGAGTGTACAGCAGAAGCCTGGGGAAGCCACAGCAGCCGACAGTGCCTGGGGAGACCCTCAAATCTTCTACTTTGGTGTTTTTGATGGCCATGGTGGCAGCGAATGCGCCGAATTTGTCCGGGATGAGCTACCGGGTTATATAGAACAGGCTTCGGAAGAGTTCGGGTTACAGAGCAGCTTGCGCAAGAAGAAGACAGGCCGCGAGGGCATTCACAATCACCATCATGACCACAAACACAAACCAGCCCGAGCAGCACAGCTATCTCAAACAGCTAAGACTCTGTCGACGAAGCGTGACGCGCTCAACGCGGTACCTATGAAGGGGCCAGAGGATGTCAAGCACGAAATGAATGTCCCTGATGCAAAGAACGGTGGAACTACTGAAAAGCCAGTACATGGAGAGCGAATACACAGCGCAAACTCACCGCCTGCTGAAGTCTCGGACCTTGCAAAAGCGATTCGTATGGAGAAGAACTTGGTCAAGGAATACAAAGACACCATCGGCGGCTATTTTAGGCGCTTCCACCCCGAACATTTTGTTCTATCACGAGACGACAATCCCGGAGAAGGACGTAAGATCACGATAGAATCGGTTCTTGCGTACGCCTTCTTACGAGCTGACCTCGACTTTGTCTCTGCTCAGGCACGTAAGCTGGATCCTGATGATTCAAAAGGGGGCGACATCCCGGTAAATAACGATGAGGTTTTTGGCCACCCATCCACGCCATCTGGTCATGGAATAGGAGGTCCGGCGCGCTTCAAAGGAGGTTCAACGGCCTCGGTGGTTCTTATTTCCACGCCAACACCCGCTCCTTTTTGGCACCCAGCAGCCCAATCCACCTTGCTATGTGCCCATGTCGGCGATAGTCGCATTCTACTTTGCGACACTGCCACCGGTCTAGCCCACCCTCTGACATCTGACCACCATCCTAGTACACCGACCGAGAGTCGCCGGTTAAGACGCTATGCGCCTGCGGGGTCCATGGTTTCGGGTGATAGTTTTGGTGAAGAGCGTATTGCAGGCCTGGCCAACAGTCGTGCCTTTGGAGATATGGGAAGTAAGCGCATTGGCGTCTCTGCTGAGCCAGAGCTCACTCGAGTTGAGATGGGTCCTGCCCAGTACTCGTTCCTTGTGCTTATGACAGACGGTATCTCTGGCACCTTGAGCGATCAAGAGATTGTCGATGTCGTCAAAGAAGCCCGAACGCCGGAGGATGGAGCTCGCAACATTGTCAAGTACGCCACTGAAGTCTCTTCCGACGGTGACAACGCAACTTGTCAAGTCGTACGCCTGGGCGGTTGGGAGCGTCGATCTGAAGGCGGGGTTGGTAGTATGGGTACCAAGGAGATTCGCGATGCGCGCATTGCAGAAGCCCAAGACCCACGACGAGGAAAGAGGTGATTGACTTGAACGATCATAACGAGAAACAAGTGTGTTTGGATATACAGTATGGGAGCCTTGAATGCTGGGAAATTGGGAGAGAAATCCGAGATGAAGCATCCAGCCATGTTTCCAAATTAGGGGCATGTTGCTGCTTTCATTCTCATTTGTATTGCATAGTATCAGGAGTTTACGGGTGTAACAAACAGCGACATAGCGAACGCTTAGGGATCATCAGCGTCACCTGGGGCGGCTGCATCTACTTTGATTCACAGCCGCGGTAGTAGGATGTATAGCGTTTTATTGAAGAGCATGTATGTAATCCATACTCTTATCATTGAAGTAACTAGGTCATCTTGAGGATTCTAGAACAAGCTGCGTCTTCATTTTTCTGGGTATTGAATATCAAAGCGGCCGTTACCTTTCATTCGAGCCTTTGTCCTTGGCTAACCCCAAACGTACCTTATCCAATCCCGCAAAGTTCCGTGATCTCGTATATAATTTCACAACCATCTTTCTAATCCTGCGCCTGATCCGGTCTGTCTAGTAGCCGTGTCGTGAGCCAGGATACTGGTTCCAACCAGGGGGTTGTTGGCCAGGAGGTGGTCCGCCATAACCTTGGTGACCATACGGAGGCTGCTGAGGAGGAGGTGCTCCATAACCAGGACCCCCGTATTGCTGAGGAGGGGGTGCTCCGTAACCGGGACCCCCGTATTGCTGGGGAGGGGGGGCTCCATACTGTGGTTGAGGAGGAGGAGCGCCATAACCAGCATTGTATGAAGGCTGCGGTGGAGGGGCATTGTATCCGCCTTGCTGTGAGTATCCAGAGTTAGATTGTGCATAGCTGGGGTTCTGGCCATAGTCAAACGAAGACTGGCTTGGTGGTGCGGGAGAGTTCGACATGTAGCCTGTGGCCGGGTTGCCGTCTCTACCCTCCATGGAGTCGAGATCTCGGGTCTTGACTTGCGACCACAAGGATCCTGCGACCTTGCCATGTCCTGCATTAGCCATATCGCCAAATGTGCCGTGGTTACAACCACCGCCACCGACAGTGCGGCTTGAGCCCTGAACTTGGTTGAGAACGTGGTTCTTATGATTCTTGACAGAGTCAGAGGAGAGGAGATGGGCCAGTTCGTGGCGGCGAGGGTGCTCATCTGCCCACTTCTTCACGGTCTTGAACATATCGCGCTGAATCTCGACATGATCGTCGCGCGCCGCAGGGTGATGGAAGGCACGGAGGACGTCATTAACGACCTCGTCGACAGAGACACCAGTGTTTTCCCATGCAAAGAGAACACGACTAGGTTTGTTAGCTATTAAGAGCAATTAGATAGAGTGTAATCTACTTACGGAACTGTGTACTGGAGAATAGTGGCAGCGATACGTCCAGCACATGAGTTAAGGACGTTTGTAAAATGGTCCTTGGATAACATGGAATGGGTTGGGTCGGAGCACTGAGGGTTGTCCCAAGGCTCATACTGAGACTTGGCGCTTGCAGTGATGACACTGGATGATCCATCCTTGAGGACCTTTGACACCTGGTTAATGATGGGTCGAATGAAAGGGGCCAGGAGACCCAGGATAAAAGCAGTAAGGGTCTCGCTAATCTTCTCGAGAAGTTTCTCCAAGCCTGGGACCTTGGCGATGCCGCGGCTGATGGCCTTGACGATCTTGTCGCGGAATTCCAGAATGGGGTAGATCTTGCGTGCGGTTTCAACGGGATCGAAGTCAGGGCTCATACCGGGCACTTGGTTGGCGCTGTCACGAGTCAAGTCACCGCGGCTCTGTTCGTAGCCCCTGTTGCGCTGCTCTTGGGCCTCAGAGCTTGCCTTGAGGTCCCTGGCTTGAGAAGCGAACCCATCGCCGACACCAGGAAGGTTTGATACCAAACCAATAAAGTCTGAGGGACTAGACTTAATTCCGAGAAACCCTCCAAGAAGCGACCTTTCGCCACCACCACTGCCGCCTCCGGACTTACTACACTCGGCGTTCTTAAGTGCAACTTCGACTTCATCGACCTCGGACTGAGTGAAATGATCTGAGGCTTCTCCAATCACGGAATGAAGGAAATCGACAGCTCCAAAGGTGCCGGTAACGAGAGGATAGACACGCTTTCCACGAAGCTGGATCTCAGTGTGCGCACCACAATGGGTGAACACAGAGTGGTAGCCAAGCTCGCGGAGAGCAAGCTCACAGTAGTTGCTGTGGGCACTGAAATCTTCCATGGTATGCAGCGCCTGGCCGAGGCATCTCAAAGCCTCGCAGAGGTCATCTTCGTTTCCCTTCTTGGAGCCGCTGGTGTAAAGCCGACCATAGTGGATACTTCGTGCGAAGCTGTATCGCAAATAGGCCGCGCTGGTTGCCCAGTTTCCACTTTCGTTCGCAATATAGTTCTTCATACCCGTACGAGAGTCGATTTCAGTCTCTATTCGCTCTACAGGGCCTCGCAATCTTTTATCGAAGGTACGTGCATCAAGTCCCTCTCCGTATCCGAGAGGGTTGTCGATATGTTCTTCTGGGCGGTAGACGCCGAGACGGTCCGCGGTAACCTCGAATTCACCGGTAGCGTAGCCATGAGCCATAAATGAGAGAACCCAAACCTGTTGGAGAAAGTAAGCATTGAGTCGCGGTATGGAGCTACAGAGCAATTCCATACCAAAATGCGAATAGTCTCGGCATTGACACCCTTCAGACTGCCAACATCAACAGCCTGGGAGTAGTCACGCAACCAATTTCCGAAGTAAGTACGTTTGATAAGCATAGAAGTCCATTTCTTTCCGTGAAGGAATGCGATCGTCTCGAGCATATCCTCAATGTCTGAATATGAGGTAAGCGACGTGATGCGACGAAATAGAGATGGAGGGGTAGCTTACCTCCATGGCGCCAGTTGTGACCTTCGACCTATGCGCGTGTTAGCAAGAGATAGGGAATTGCCTGGAGAAGGAGTCAAAGACGTACCTGAGCAATTGAAGGGATATTTCCAGCACCAAAAGCCTCAGCTTTGCCAGGAAGCAGAATCAGGCATACCGCGATTAGCAGTAGCCACGAGCCCCGCGGCATGGAAAATGACGGCATGGCGGTTTAGCGATGCAGCCCTACGGCGGGGTTAAGTAGCAAGGGGACGATATAAAGAAGAGAGAGGATATCCAAAAGGATAGTCAGTGGACAAAAAATATAGGATAATAGGTATAATGATCGCAGTAAAAAATCAAGAGGAGGTTTGAAAAACTTGATAGACTATGCCAAGGGAAGAAGAAAGCGTGACATGCGGATTATTACCTACTTGCTAGCAAGTCAGGCAGGTGACGGTCACATTGATGACGGGATCTGCTGTGGCTGGTTGCAGGTGGGCTCCAACTTTCAGCTCCAAGCTCCCCCAAGTTTGACTCGAATATGGCTCTGATTGGGCTGATGAGATTTCCGCTTTCAGGCACTGACTGTTGCTGTCTTGATTCCTGACCAGCCCTGAAAGAGTCAAATTTGGGCAGCTTGAGAGGCCTCTCAGGAAACAAGTCTCCAGCTATCCTTACTGGAAGTTGATTGCGAAGCCTAACCCACAACTTGTGGCTCGGCACTTTCAACTTGAGGCTCAGCCTGAAGATACGTAAACATGCCTTGGCATTTTCTATCAAGGCTTGGCTACGATAAGAGTCTTACATGTCTGTTGTAGTGCTGAGATTGGAATCTCGGCTTGCTGACTGGCAATCATTGCTGATCTCACGGTTTGGGTATGAGTGGGGGGGTCAACCACTGCGTACTTGATGTATCTACCTTGAGTATATTGCTGGCTTGCTTCCTCATCATGCAACTAACTGACCTACCCAATATTGTCCAGTCTTGTTCAGATAATCTCACGACTTTGTTTCAACTTGAGTGTGTACAGACATTGGCCTTGACCAGTTGGTGAAGCCATACTGCAAGCTTTGTTGGCTCGTATAAGTTAATACTTACCATGCGTCACCATAATCAAGCAAAGCATACATACTGGATCACGCATGACCTTTCCAACATCTCAATCCACTTACTCAATAAAAGGAGTCTTTCACGCAAAATAAGGTACTGAGGGGGAAAAGTAGGATTAGTAACAATACCAACGAAGTTTGAATCTAGTGGAGCTCAATCGTTAGTAAAGGAGATCCGGCTTCTTCGGAGAATAACCCTTGCAGCACAGTACAGAACGTTTTCTGATCGGAGCATGCGGAACACTGAGAATCCGATGTTCTCTGACCATTCGGCCACTCAGGACCCGTGCAGGAAATTTACCGGAATCCATAAGCCCATTGATGGACTGATTCGTAAGACACGTTGTTTCTCAGGTTACCCAGATAGGAAACATAGCATAAGCCGCTTCTTGAGTGCTGACATGGAGATCGCGGAGGATGCGAATACTATGATTACGATAATTACTACACATTGAACGACAATGGAGTACATTCTACACGTCTTGCATGTGAAGTTACTTAAAGCTTGTGTGAAACGGCAGATTGTTGTCACTGTGTAAATCTCGATCTGGACTGAGCATTGATAGGTCCAGCTAGTCTGATATGGTATGAAATTAGTGTCCATATGCTATCTAACGCTTCACTCTCGCTCTCAACTTCAGTCTCAAAAGTCCAATTGCCTGTCGGTAATTAAAACACAAACATCTCCTTATTTGCCTTTCCGGTAAATAATCTGAGATCAGGTCGTGTGTTCCAAAGGTGTGGCCTGTTTCGTGGTCATTGTTGCGCCACTCGGTTGCTAATACGCATGGGGATCCTCATTAAAAAAAACATCCCCTAATAGACCCCTGTGCGGCGACTCTGAATCTGCCGCTCACGCCGCCCTTTCATTCCCTTGACTGGATTGATATTAAACCTTTCAACCCTTCTCTTTAGGCTTCGATTTCTCTTGCTTTATCATTCACTCTCCTTCAGTTCTCTCCTTTTCCCGCCCCCTTTGGTTGTCGATAAGGTGCTCCTGTACTTGTGCGCTGCCTCATCGTCTTGACACCAATCGCCACCTCGTCCGTAACTTCCGACCGTCACTTCCATCAAGATGCCTGGACGAACTCTTCCAACCTTCACCCGCGCAGAGGTCGAAGCGCACAACTCGGGGGATTCTTGCTATGTTACTATCGGCAACAAGGTCTACGATATTACCGACTTTGTTGAGGACCATCCTGGCGGTCCCGAATACATCCTCGACTGGGCCGGCCGCGATATCGAAGCGATCCTCAAAGATTCTGATTCTCATACACACTCTGACTCGGCGTACGAAATCCTCGACGAGAGCCTCGTCGGATTTCTCGTTTCTGAAAAGGCTGTCAATGGACATGTCAACGGCAATGGCCATGCGAAGCTGCCCAACGGAGACGCCAATGTTGATGCCAATGGCACAGTCCATCCTCGAACCGGAATGTCTTGTGCGGAGGATATGAGCAAGGACACAGACTACAATCTGGATTACAAGAAGAACAAGTTTCTCGACTTGAGCAAACCTCTCTTTCCCCAGCTTTGGTTCGGAGGATTCTCCAAAGATTTCTATCTGGACCAGGTCCATCGCCCTCGCCACTACAAGGGCGGCCAGTCTGCGCCTTTGTTTGGAAACTTTCTCGAGCCTCTCTCCAAGACCGCTTGGTGGATAGTTCCCACGATTTGGCTGCCATGTGTCGCATACGGCACCTACATAGCTTCTCAAGGCTTCGACAACCAACTCTACACCGCTGCCTATTGGGTGTTTGGTGTCTTCTTCTGGACCATTATCGAATATGTCTTGCACCGCGTTCTGTTCCACCTCGACTAGTACGTTCCACACTTTTTCTCACTCCAAGCTTGCTTGCTAACCTTGACTAGCTATCTGCCCGATAACCGTGTAGGAATTTGCCTTCACTTTATTCTCCACGGTATCCACCATTACCTCCCCATGGACAAGTACCGTCTTGTCATGCCTCCGACACTCTTCGCTGCATTGGCCGCTCCTTTCTGGAAGATTGCCCACGGCATCCTCTTCCACAACTGGTATGCTGCTACTGCTGCCTACTGTGGAGGTATTTTTGGATATATTTGCTATGACCTTACACACTACTTCCTTCACCACCAAGACCTACCTCTGTGGTACAAGGAGCTCAAGAAGTACCACCTTGCTCACCATTTCCTCGACTACGAGCTTGGTTTTGGAGTCACGAGCAAGTTCTGGGATACTATTTTCGGCACTGAGCTTATTTACAACACCAAGAAGACGAAATAAGCCAATCACATTGTATGCACTCTTTTTTCTGGCGCTCATAGAATAAGCTCAAGCCAGGACGCGGTATATATGTCTTCCTGTCAAGGTGGTTAGTACGGACAGTCATGATTTATGGATGGTAACGAACATGTGGACACTGGCATTAACGGCATCGAATCATGGCCATAAATAGTTTTAATGGTTGGGACTGGTACGCCCAATGGATCAGTCTATTCTTGGACAGAGTCACTTTATAATAATACAAACATTTCTTTTAATATAGCCTACTCATTTCAACTCCTATCATTTCCCTCAGTATACCTGAGAGCCAAGACCAGGATGCTACCCCTAAAGTTATTCAAACTTGGGACCAAGTTACACTGAAGGTTGAAACTTAAAAATTGCCCAACAAAGGATCACTCAAGCCTAAACGTATTCTTAAATATTGATCTCCAGCGTATTAACCAGCGAGGCTTTAATCCAGCAATCCAGGCTTCTCTCTCTTGCAGCATGGCCGACGTGGTGACTGCGGTGCTCGCCACGTGTCGCGTCACGTGCGAGTCAGACGCTTTGAACTTTAGAGCTGCGTCCAGCCAAGAGCTTGACCCATCAGGACTTTTCAAGGCAACCATCCCCCAACAAACTTTGCACTCAACGACGGCAACTATCAGATCATACGGAACAAAGTCACAATCAGATACATCCGGCATTGAATCGCTTACGGTTCTTGGAATTGGACGTCCGTCGGCAAATCTAACACGCAGACATCATGGCTACCTTGGACGTCGAAGCACTCCTTGACGCCACCGCGAAGGATACGAACGAACAGAAGACTAAGAGCCCTGTAGAGGATAAATCACGAGACGAACCTGAACGCAGAGACCGGGATCGTGGCCATGGTCGTGACGGAAGTCGACACCGTGACCGCGATCATGGTCGACGCCGAGATCGTAGAGACAGTGCCAATCGAAGCCGTAAAGGCACACCCGACATCATAGGAACCCCTCGAAGCGATGCTGGAAGCCATAAAAGTAGGAGGAGAAGCCGCAGCCGTGATAGCGACCGCCGTCACTCACGCCGAAACAGAGACGGCGATTATTATCGAGGTGGGAGACGTTCACGCTCTCGATCACGCTCCCCTTACCGCCATTACCGCCCCCGAGATGACAGGGATCCCCGTGACAGGAGAGATCGTGACCGACGAAACCGCGGTGAATTCGGACGCGGTCGGGACGATGAGCGCCGTGAAACCAAGCGTGAAGACGGCAACCCGCAGCTTACCGAAGACGAACGGGATCGCCGTACTGTGTTTGTCCAACAGCTTGCCGCTCGTCTGCGCACTCGCGAGCTGAAGGAGTTTTTCGAAAAGGTTGGACCTGTCAATGAGGCTCAAATCGTCAAAGATCGTATCAGCCAAAGATCCAAGGGGTAAGCCAAGCTCAAGGCATTCGAAGAGATTACAATCGCTAACAAGGCACAGAGTTGGTTATGTCGAATTCAAAAATGAAGAATCCGTTACCCAGGCACTTCAACTTACTGGACAGAAACTTCTAGGTATCCCTGTCATCGTACAAGTGACAGAAGCCGAGAAGAACCGACAGGCTCGGAATCCTGAAGCTTCGGGGCCCCATCCTAACTCCATCCCATTCCACCGTCTTTACGTCGGCAACATTCATTTCAACGTCACCGAGCAAGATTTGCAGGCTGTCTTTGAGCCGTTTGGTGAGCTTGAGTTTGTTCAACTCCAAAAAGATGAGAATGGCCGTAGTCGCGGCTATGGCTTTGTCCAGTAAGTTTGTATTCCCTGATTGTTGATACCAGTTACTGACATGACGTAGGTTCCGTGATGCTGGTCAGGCACGAGAGGCACTGGAGAAGATGAATGGCTTTGATTTAGCTGGACGTCCTATTCGTGTCGGACTCGGAAACGATAAGTTTACCCCTGAAAGTACTGCCAACATGTTGCAGAGATTTTCCGGCCAGAACCAACAAAACCAGAACTATCAAGGTTCTGCGTTCTCTGGTTCCGGCGGACGTGGCCCTCAGAACTCTACTTTTGACCGAGCCGGTGGTCGAGATAACGAGAAGACGGGAGGTGCTAGTGCTCTTGACGATACCGATGTCGCTGGTGTCAACTTTAACAACTATAGTCGCGATGCATTGATGAGGAAACTGGCCAGAACCGAAGAACCCACCACCAATGGCAATGACGAGCGACAGGTCTTAAAACCCAAGACGGAGACGAAGCCATTGCCTGTTAACGTCAATATGGCTAGTCGCTGCGTTGTGTTGCACAACATGTTTGACCCTGAAGAGTACGTACCCTCATCGATTGTATTGAACAAATCACTAATAATTCACAGAGAGTCAGGCACCGATTGGGTCAAGGAGCTTGAGGACGACGTTCGTCAAGAGGCCGAGAGCAAGTATGGACACGTCGTTCACATCTCGGTTGACCCCAACTCTAAGGGTGACATCTATCTCAAATTTGACAAAGTCCAGGGCGGCGAGAATGCCATCAAGGGCCTCAACGGCCGATATTTCGGCGGACGGATGATCGACGCGTCACCTGTTGTAGATGCCGTCTACAGCAGTTTGTTCTCTCGTACCCGGGCAATTTAAAGCTAATGTTTGGCTTTCAACAATGCTCTCTAGGACTCTTGCAGGTTAGCAGAGTTCACATCAACTGGCTGAGGTGCATCACTAAGAGTTTCTGGCGATCAACAGACTTCAAGTCTCGACCACATCCGAAAATTCCCACCGCTGTCGCTTTTATACACGCCCGTGACGCGATCCCATTCCCCGTCGACGTTTGACGACTCAAATTCATGCATCAAGGTTTTCAAAATTCAAGGCGTCGCATATCATTTTTAACCATGTCACGGTGTCGCAGGTCTCGCTCTTCTTCCCTATCTACCTAGTCCGGACTCGACGCGCACGCGCCCATAACCGGATTCATGACCGATATCTAGGTTCAGCACTCGTTTAGTCGCAAGGACCACTGCTGATGTCTTGTAACCCTAGGATGGCCTTCCCCTTTTACTCAAGAAGGGGCAGCAACCCAGACTTTTTCGCCTCTTGTTATCTGAATAGTTTGTTACAAATATAGAATGTGTTGAGACTGATAGCTGCTTATTTATGTGACCATGTATAGTGACAGATCCAAGGTGAGCGGCATTAAGAAATTTAGTCATTCTTTTACTGATGATGCTCAGGTATGCCAAGCATGTATTGCACGTACTCCGTCATGGAATATATAATGAAATATTTTAAGTGTCCTTGGTTAGTTCCTCGGACAAGAACTAAAGAACCTATTTATCAAAAATATTGTTTCATGTCATAATAATAAATAATGTTACCCTTGTGTGCTATCCTGTTCATCAGAACAAATGAGTGGATTGTGAGACTCCCCCTATCACGCATCACTTCTAAGTGACGATATGAACATACTATCTAGTCACTCCTTCACTCACTGTACTCCTTGTCATATAGCCACAGTTTAATTACTCTCTTATTCTGCTTCTTCTGCCTCTTTGCCCTGTCTCGTTCGTATTTTCTGTTGTGCCTGGTCTGGTCCATGAACCAACATAGCCTTTCAACCACATCTCAACCCCCGAACGCTCTTTGCTATCACAAACGAACTAGGCAATACTCTGGAATTCAATTGAATAAATTATATGAGAACTAGATGCTCTATCTTACTGGAGCACACTGAAACTAAACGCAGTCAAGTGACGTGTGTTTGTTGGCAGCTGCCAGCCAGTGCCATGCACCCACAAGCGACTCCCGCTTGCACCTCTCAGCACAAATGGGACTGGAGAACATATGTCGATCTTGAGAGATCTCTCTTTTAACCTCTTTCTCTCTATCATCCTATAAATCCCCCCAACCCCTACAAACAAGGAGTCTTTGGTGGTTACTATATCAACACACTCTGATATCTTTCGTCCCTTTAATTTCAGTGTTTTTTTATCCTATCTGCGCGTTGGGCAAACAGAAGGCTATCCATCTAGCTGCGTACCAAACAGAAGACGAATATCAAACAGAAAGTTTTGTCTCGGGGCTGTTTCTAGCGTTTGCTTCTTCACTGCGCACCTCGCCCTCATATCTCCTCCCCACAACAAATCTTCTTCTACCTATTCCTATCATCTTCACTTGCAGAAATTGTGTTTTCTCTGCCATCCTTGAGCAACAGTTTGCTCTGTCGATGATGACATACGAGTACAACACTTCTTCTTCAACCGATAGCCGTTTCACACAACATCAACCTGCGTCGAGGTGGTCTTCAAGCAGTGGAAGCCGTGATACCAAACCTTCCAACACCATGTTGAGCATCAACTTTTCGACTCCCCTCGCGGGAGCTGCTCGATCTGAGAGGATCAAACAGATGACCAATAACCACGTAAGTTGTCAATTGTCATCCTCCCTCCTGATGCGCACGCCTCTTTTCATCCGCAGACCTCAAGTCGCTGCGCACATTGTCATCCTCATACTGACATCTCTTAGCCTGCTTTCGAGAAGTCGCGCATGTCTCAAGAGATCCTCGTCAAGATTCAGACCTCTCTGCGCCGAATGCCTGGTGTTTCCTCCAAGGAATCCAACGAGATCATCTCGCAGCTTCAGGAAGTTGGGCAGATCGTCAGCACCGAGACGAGCCAGCTTGTTGATGCCCTCATGAATCTGACGCTCGATCAAGAGGATACCGACAAGGCCATTGCACGCATGAGCATTGAGGCCAACCTTGCCAAGGCAGAGGCTGATGACCAGGCTCACAACATGAGCAACCTTCGCACCGAGCTGGCAAATGAGAAGGGTAAGCGCCAGGAAGCTGAGGCTGAAGTTGTCAAGGTCATGGACGAGCTTCAGAAACTCTCTCGAGAGTTCAAGTCGCTTAAAAACGGAGATCGCGATGGTAGCCCTGATGGCTCCGCGCAAAGTCCCGATCGCGACGGCATGATCAAGGCAAGTTACCCTCACTACATCTATCTTATTGTGGTCAAATACTAACTTTGTATATAGCAGCTTGAAGACACCATCAAGCACCTTGAGGATCAGGTCAACTCTCGTCGATCTCTCTGGGTCATGAAGAACCCTAGCCCAAACTCCGTGGCTCGCGCTATTGAGACCATCGCTGATGCTTGCCCTGACAAGGACGCTGTCCAAAAGTCCATCCTGTCTCTGCGCCCTGACGGCCGCGAAGAGGCTGGTCCTCGTGAGAACAAGCCTTCCAGCTTCAACGAAGTCATAGCTCAGCCACAGCAACCTCCCTCTACTTTCCAAAGCAGCCGTCCTCCTTCGAACTTGCCAACACGCTTTGGGTCTCATATTGTGCCTGCTCCCTCTCGCCCGTCATCCACTGCGCCAAGTGATCGCCGCTTCGGCCAGTGGGCGCCTCCTACTCCTGTGCAGAGTCAGTCTCGCTTTGGACCTCCGCCTGCCAACGGTTCTGGAACTCAGTCCATGTTCAACCGCAATGCTCCTCGTCGTGGCTTCAACAGCGGTACTTACCGACCCAATGCCCCTGAGTTCTATCCTCAATCCTACAGACACCCTGACATGAGCTCTCCAGCGAAGAGCAACGGAGGATACAGCCAGCGTCGAGAGTACTATCCACCCACCCCTTCTAACAGTCGCAACAAGTACAGCCGCTTCCGCGATGCTGTCACTAGTCCTGACTACACTGCTCCTCCTGGTGCGCTTACCACGCGTCCCCCTTTTCCCGGCCCTCCAATCCATGTCACTGATATGACTATCACGGCTTGGCACGATCAGCTGATGGACATGTATGCCGCTGTCCGCCGCTTCGTTAACCAATACGCCAATGAACCCACCTTTATCAACCCTACGGACCTGTCCAACACGCGCCTCTGGCCTGTTCTTCTGGCTGCTTACTACCCGCTGTCCGAACCCGAGGCTGTGTCCTATCTTGACGTCCACTTGAAAGAAGAGAGCTCCAAGTGTTGCTTGGTCACTCGCGTCATGGTTGACTATGTCGTCAACAGAGTTTGGGTCCCTCGCGCCTGGATGGGTGCTGAGAGCGATGCCACCTACGGCCTCATTGAGGTTGAGAAGGAATTTGAGAAAACTCAAGGTACGTATATCTAAGCGGTCATGTTGCTGATATTTGTGCTAACTATTTCCAGGCCAGCCAGCTGCTCGTCGCCAGCACATTCTCGACCGTCAGGCAAGCATCATCGACTCTATCCTCAAGCTGGATGGATTTGAGGAGTTCAGCAAGCTCCGCTGCCAAGAGATATCCGAGGTCATCCTCAACATGGTCGAGCCACTTCTCAACCCAGATGCCGATCCTGAGGAAACTTGGGCGGAACTTGAAGGTGTCTCCTCTGCCGCCTGGGCTTTGTCCAGCCGTATTCTCAGCAGCCGACTGACCTTTGACTTCCGCTTCCCGGACATCGGAAGCCGATACTCATTCCAGTCCATGCTTCCCATCTGGCCTGACGTTGAGCCACAGGAGCTGCAGTCTGATCACTGGCGGGTTGCCCTTGTCACTACGCCTGTCGTGACTGTTCGCAATGACACTGGCGCAAACATCTCGGCGCACTCGGTCTGTGTGGCTGACGTCGTGTGCATGCGATAAATCACCAGCCGTTGTTCTTACAGCTGCTGGGCTGTTGAGTCTACGATATTCTTATGAGTATGGTGACTACTACAACTGTACCGTCATGTCGCCATAGATTTTGACACAATTTCACACAGCAAGGACACGCTGTGGCTATCTAGAGGAGAAGATACATACCTCCTCTACCAGTACGACTAAGATATAGTCGCTTAAACAAAGCAGGCGATTACGGGCGTTTCTATTTCATATCACTGACATTTGCTTTCATTCTACATGCGATGTTTTCTGCATGCACAACGACATTGGGTTCTCTCTCTCACGGATGGATACGAACATCCTCACATCGCATCTCTTTTCCCTTCTGGAGATAAGTGATAGATCTATAACCCACAAATTAGTTCGTTTCTTTGCATTCTTCTTTTCCATTATGGGGGCGGAACACAGGAAAACGGGTACAAAGGGGTTCTTGGTGGTTGACGATGCAGTCAGTCTTCGGGAGGTCATTAGCAACTGCTGCTACTACTATGGGGGTCACGATAGGGTCTGGGAAATGTTACTACCTTGCATGGGTAAGTAAGGTGAAAGCATTCGAGACAGAGGTAGATATCAGTGGTCTTAGGTGTTTTAATTGAATTTTGGTACGTTAAACTAGTGGCTCAACTGTGATTTCTTCGTTCTCGTGAGAGTGTCATTCAGGTACTGTAGCCCCCGTTTGACATTTATTCTATCTGTCTAATGATCCTGAACTCCCCGGGTATAATAGTAAAGCAGAGTGCCGACGTGCTAGTAATACAATAGAAGAAAGAAATAACAACCCCTGAAGCACCAGAAACCATTTCTATTACAAATGAAATATTAGTGGCCACGACCCTGGGGAGAACCGCGAGTAGATCTCCGGTCCAGGCGTCGCACAACCGCACCGAGAACAACCTTGAGGATTCCATCTGCCGTCAACGCCTTACTGTTGTCCGAGCCAGTGGAGTTCCAAGTCGCTGTATCAACCATATCGCGAATACCCTGTTCGGCGAGGTCATCGTCTAGCTCTCGAAGAGCCTTTGTCGCACCGAGCTCGTTTCCGACTTGGAAGAACTGAACTCCAACCTGGTGAGGGGGCGCCTCGATCTGGTCGAGCTTCTTGGCGTGGTGCACAAGGATGCTCTCAGGGTCGTCGGTGGGACAGCCGTCGGTGATGACGATGATGTTGACCGGCTTGGTCGCGTCAAGGTTACCCGGGCGGCGAGAGATGTGCGAAACGTATGGTTTGAGGATGCTGTGAAGACGAGATCCCGTGGGTGTCGAACCGCAGGGGCGAACAGACTCGAACAGCTGCTGGACCTGGCGGGCGTCGCGGATCTGGAAGTATCCGCCAGGGGCCTGGGTGCCGGAACCGACAGCGGAGGAGCGGTGGTTCAGGAAGTAAACGTCGACACCGTCTGGGTCGTGAGACGTGCAGAGAGGGGCGATGGCGCTGATGGCATCGCGGACTTCTCGCCACGAGCGACCGGCCATGGAACCAGAGTCGTCGATGACAAAGATGGTGTCGAAGGTGGAGAGGAAAGCATACTTGTCTTCGGCGCTCGTGACGCTGGAGATGCTAGGAGCTGGAGATGCGCCGCGGGGGTTAAGAAAGGGGGTTGTCTTTTGTGTGGGTTCATAAGCAGGAGGAGCCTCATCAGCTGGAGTAGGATGTTAGTCGAGTTACACGACAAGTTTTGGGGGATGTAACTTACGAGTATCGAGAAAGGGGTTTTTGCCGCGATGGCTGGGGGTTGTGTTTGAGTTTGAGTTGCCCATGTTGTAGTTGTAACTATTCTCTTC
Organism: Fusarium torulosum; assembly: GCA_900312805.1. Lineage (NCBI taxonomy): Eukaryota > Fungi > Ascomycota > Sordariomycetes > Hypocreales > Nectriaceae > Fusarium > Fusarium torulosum. The sequence continues at coordinate 101,518 of ONZP01000196.1, forward strand.
GTATTCCTTTGTGGTCTTCTTAGTTGAGAACTTATCCTTGATGCGACTGAACATTTTTGGTGATGAAGAAGCTGCGTGAGGCATGTTCTGTTGGGGTAAGAGGAAGTATATGTATGTATGTATGTTGTTTTTTTATAAAGTATTTGGTGCCGAGAGTTTCGAAAGTTTGCAGGTGATTCACCAGATCGGCAGTGCTGAAAGTTTATCAAAGGTGGTGATTAAATAAGTGTAAAGTAGGTTTGTTATAAAAACTCTTTGTTGTTGATGATTGCTTTAGACCTTTATTGGTCGTATTTGAGGCTGTATTGGGTTGTCTATGATAAGGAACTAGAATAAGTAAACATGGCTGCTATCGATCTATATATCTAGGTAGCTATTAATGCTCGAATTACGGTATACAAGGCATAATGGTAGTTATTTCGCCTTCAGTGGCTAATTGTTAGTATCCTGATATTCTGTACGAGTGGTGTCGCGTATCCCACCTTGAAGGCGAACTGCGCCTCTATGGGCTTGTGGGCAGCCTAGGCAACCAAACGAGGCATTCTCTATCCCGCTGACTCCCCCCAATTAGGTCAGTGCCGCCCACTTCGCCTCCATGCACAACACTGCGCCACATGCTGGGTACAGCCAATGGGGAGGGTTTTGTTATAACACAAACCCTGGCCTGTCATCGATACCCTTCGGTTCCGAATTACTGGAACCTTCAATCAAACTACTAATGGGATCAGGGGACCTTGCATGACTTGTTTGATCTTATAACCTCCGTCTATATCCTGCAGTTATTGGTTCGATGATTAGTTTCCAGCTTAGCTTAGACCAACCGGACGATATCCTCAACGTGCCATTTCTTTCTCCTGACGAAAATGCAGTGTTTCAAAATGCCTTACACCTTCATTCTTGGTTTTATGCATGCATCCAAGCCATCTAAGGCTTATGCCTCGCCTCGGTGGGCAAACTCATCACAGCCTTGCCATAGACGGACATAAATGTGACTCGTTTAGACAATCACCTGCACTCATCACGCTTTCAAACACAATAATGCTACTGTTTGCGTCAATTGGCATACTATAGTGATTTGATCTTTTGCGCAAACGCGAAGATATAGGCAGACAGACAACTAACAACTACCATGAACCAAACACTACCTAGACAAGGCAAATGTATAAAAGGTTCTCTGCCATCCTTGTCTTTCATCCGAGTTTGGAACCATACTGCTGATACCGTTTTTGTTATATACACTTACAGTACTGTGGTCTGATGGTCCTTCATAGCAAATGCAAGGTCCCGCTCAATCTTACGATAGGATTCATACTGGCAAGTACAAGGACGCCGCAGTGTTTAGGCTCTGAATTACAACGTCAATCAATCCCTCTTGGACTTATAGTATCAGCTCCCTTACCAACTCTACTTCGTGGACAGAGATAGATATTGGGGGTATGACAAGTCCATCCCTGCTACAGAGTATTTAGGTTCATATACCAGGGGTGAGCTCGAAAGTCCAAGGTCGTGCTAGAAGATGGTAGTACGGCTATGCAAGCGACCGTTGACCAACCTCCTTTCCACAGGGCCCGCTAGCTCCTTAAGTCCATCATGATTAACTCGAACCAAAAGATTACCTTTGCTAACTTTCCAGCAGCGCTTTGACACAAGTACGATGCTCGGCCTTTGAGTTGGCACCATACTTACCAGTCCTGTGAAAGGGTTGGAATTTGAACTTCGACGAGAGGTGAACATCTCTATCCACCAGTTTTGACCAGAACTTTCTCTTCAAAGTCAGCTAAGGGCTCCGGCTTATTCGTGTGACAGACATTGACTAGTTTCTTGTGACGCAGATAGACCTTGGATTTGATCTCAAACTATGACCTTGGGACAGCTGAGCCTAACGAGACGAGAGAGTGTTCGACTTGGTATGATTCGTGTCTTAGTACTTTCAGGTCACACATGCAATCGTCAAGGCATAGCACAATTGTGAAGAAGATTATATATTACTAATTCTCAATGAATGTGAGAAACAAAGTCCACCACCAAAGTCAGGCCGTAGGCCGGGTATCACCACCATCCCAGAACCCATGTAACCATGAGAGACACGAGCTTCGTGTGACTGCAGCACAAATCTGCAGCCTCCCGTCCTCATCTCCCATGCCATCGCCCCATTCCTTGGCTGTCACAAACAGCGTCAAGATCCGCCCGTTCTCTAAAATTTCGCGTCGTTTCCATTAAAGGAGAGATAAGCCGTATGCGTCATTAAACCCTCGAAAAACCTGACCCGTCATGTCCATTCACCTATGTGAAGATTTCCCACAGACCGACTCCCCGCACCGAGAAAATATGCTAAGGGGTCCCAAAAGATCGAGGTACAGGCGTGAATTATGTATCAAACATGTGCAACGTAAAAGCATCAAACATCAAACTCGGTCCTACTACATTTAAAGGAGGAGCATGGCAATACCAGCAGCGGCAATGACACCGGCAGGGGCACCAGTCATCTTAGCCATAGCCTGCGAATTGTTAGTAGACAGACAAGATATTATACATATGGATCAACTTACGGCGTTGCCAGATGTGGTGGTGGCAGATGCTTGAGCACCAGTTCCGGTAGTGTCGGTAGCACCCTTAGTGGCGGTGGAGGCGTCAGTAACAGTCTCGCTGACCGACTCGGACTGAGACTCAGTACCGGTGGTAACGGTGGTGAGAGTTCGGATGACCTTGGTGCCATCAGTGGTGAAGGTGGTGAGCTGAGCAGCATCGGTAGAGTCGGTAGAGGCAGTCTCGGTGACGAGGGTCCTGATGATCTTAGTGCCGCCGGAGGTGAAGGTGGTGAGCTTAGCACCAGCAGAGTCGGTGGAGGCGGAATCGGTGGAGGCGGAACCGGTCTCGGAAGCGATGGTTGAGATGATGGTAGATCCACCGGAGGTGAAGGTGGTGAGGACAGGGCCGCCGAGGATCTCCTTGATAGTGCTGGTAACCTCGTCTCCCTTAGAGTTGGTGAAAACGCTGGTGTAAGTGCTCACGGAAACACCCTCAGCGCCGGTGCCAGTAGCAGTGCCGCTAATGGTGGAAACAGCGGAGGTGATGGTAGAGTCACTCTCAGTCAATGTGCTGAGAATGGTTCGGACGGCGCCGCTGGCAGTAGCAGAGGCTGAGACGGTGCCAGAAGCACCAGTAGTGATCGCGACACCAGCTCCTGCACAATATGTTAGATAGGTGATTGTTGTATGATATTGGGGAACTTACGGCGGCAAATCTCGAGGCCGTAGGACAGAACAGCGGCGGCCTGCTCGGCGTTGCAGATAGCAGCGGAGCAGTCACGGAGACCGTAGATGAAGTTCGAGTTAGTGCAGAGGCAGCTAACATCACCGGCATCACATCCGAGCTCGCGGGACTTCTCAGCGCTGACCATGTTGCTGGCGCAGGTTTGCTGATATGAGTTAGCAACGTGCTGGTTTTAGGCTACTAGGGTCAAAACTTACACCACACTGGGGGAGCTGGTTGGTGCTCTGGGCAACGGCGGTGGCAGCGAGGCCAAAGATGGTGAGGAAAGTGGACTTCATCTTGACGATTGTGGTGGACTGAGAATTTGAGTCTGAGTGGTGAGTTAGTTGACAGCTACAGAGAAGTTTGTAACGACAGGTAGAAGGTGGTGGTGAACGAAGGTGGGTTCGCGAAGTAGGCGAGAGGTAAACGAAAGATGAGTAGTGAATCACAGCCAGTTGAAGAGGTGGCCTCGCGAGTAAAAGCTGTGCGAGATCTGGAGCTTTGATCCTGAGGCACACGAGTGATGTTTGCGTGAGACAAAGCAAGGAGACTGTGTATCACACAAGGTATGGAAGAGCCGAGAGCGTAAAAGTGTGTAGCCCTGAGAAACCTCGCAATGCGATATCCAGTATTCGCGTTCCGGTGTCGAATCACACGAGCATACGCAGCTGGAATGAGACGAACTCGGGGAAGGCATAAAAGAAGAAAGAATTGTGTTCACAAACATGAGGGAGAGAATGTAGCTTGGAACAGTAACCAGGAGACCGCAACTTACCGTAATAGTAACTGATATGTGACTAGGACACAAACGAAGGCGATCGATCTCGGGTGAGAGTGAGACGAAGTGAGACTAAACTCGTGAAGTTGTTGGAGAGAGGATGAGTGAGAAGCTGGAATGAGAATTTCGAGGCTGATATTGATGTGGAACAAGAGGAAGGGCGAGGAGGAAGCTGTGGCTTTAATAGAGGCAGGAAAGAGCTCCGGAGGGCGGGAACCAGAAATCTTGATCTTGGCGTGACGGTTGCTTGCTTTGCTTGCTTTGCTTTGGTCTGGCTTGGCCAGCAGGTGCGAACAGTGCTTGCCGGCTGGTAAGGCAGGAGCAGGCCAGGGGACCCTGCCTCTACCTAAACGGTGTGATTCTTAGCTTGGCATTGGCGGTCTAGCAAGGAAAGCACGGTACGGCCTTGCTCTCTCTACGTCTACTGTACTGTGGAAGGAAGCTTCCATCACAAAATGAAGCGTAAATCTGTACCCGGGGGGCCGTACCTTGCTTGGCTTGTGCAGGGAGACCACCAAGAACACGGGAGGGGCCCAACGCTAATAGGACCCAGGGGCCGAAGCTAGGAAAGAAAAGTCCACTCCACCTCCACCTCCATTGACCGGACCGTCAAAGACACGGACAGACGGCCCAGGCACTTGGAGGCCCCCCATGTAAATTATGATGTTGTTTTCCGGAGATGCTCATCACTGACAGAAGGACATTACGATGAGCCAAGCAATCTCCCAATTGTTTTTTTCTCGCTCCGTCATGTAAATTGAGTCAAAGCAAACAACGCATTTTGCAAATCAGACGTCAATGCTGTCGTTGACATACACAATGAGGTCAGAGCAGCATAGACGAGATGGGGTATCTTGGGTCACCCCTGCCAACAGCGGGGAGCAATCGTCCACGTCAGTGAACATGGTGTAAGTCCTTGCAGCGGCCTCAGTCATTAGAGTTCTTACTCAATTGGGGGGACGATTCGTTATGTCGTGGCTGAGACAACCAGCAAGCCATCGATAGCGGGTGAGATCAAAAAGCCAATTGCAAAGCTGCAGCATTAACAGCAGCTATCATCAAGGAAGCTGCATCAAATTGCAGGGGAAACTGAGAGATTTGGGGAGCAAAAAGGTGGGTGGTAAACTAGGCGGGCTGCCACGCTAGATCGCCAACCACCCGCATCGGCACCCACATCATACCGCACGGGGCTTGAAACCACACAACCGCAGCCCGTAGCTCATCGGGATGAATTATTAGAAGACGATTGTGATATTCGCGTTAGTTGCACCGTAGCTCGACCCGAAACTCGATATCCATATCCTCGTTTGGTTTGCCTTATTCTTTAGCGCAGCGAAAATCACCCCAAAGAGTACGCAAAACCCGCTGCAGATACTTGCTAGCCAAAAGCTTCGGGTAGCTCCAGAGCTCTTAGTTGAGTCGGTCCTACCACCGACACTGCCCGTGAGGCAAAGACACAGCTGAAGCTGACGAGTCACCTGAAAACTGGATATTTTTCTACGTCTAGACTCTAGCCTACGTCTATGACGGAGTTTGCTCAACACACGGTGGGAAGAAAATAAAAGTCGATTAACGGAAAACAAACAGGAAGTCATACGCCGAGCCGGATCACGGCCACATAAACAGCTTGGAGCATGAAGGACGGTAAAAGCGGGTATGACGATTGCCAACGACTGGACTCTGCCAGTCCAGTTTATGTCGGTGTTGTGCTGCGTTGTATTGTGTTCCTGCCATAGCAACCACTACTCACTACCAAGCAATCACAATCAAGTAGCACCGTTTCATTCAGGCGCTATCCTGTATTTTCCCTTTCTCTCAGTAGCGTAGCGTAGCTCATAAGACGTGTGATATCTCATCGTCAATCCTTTACAGTGAGGTTGGCCAGTGGCGCCACGGCTTACTCCGATTGGCCGTTTACCCCTGCACTAATCCATGCTTGGCAATACCACCAAAAACAAGCTGTGGTCACTAGCAAACCTCGATTCCCTGGCAACCAGAAAACAGAATCGTGCTCTTCTCTTTTTCCTGGGGAACTTCTCTTCGATTCTCAAGTGGACGTGAAAAGGTGGTGTGCACATGTCTCAGGAACAGACAACCGCGACCTATGCCTCATTTGATTTGATATATGGGAACTGTTCGTTATTATTTGTTGGGGGCGATTTCACATTGTAATTGTGTCTTACATCGGGTTTTCGCTTCCTGTCCATAGCATGATTCTTAGTTAACCCGAGCAGATATGAGATTGGGTCTGGGTCAATTCGAGGGAAGGATCAAGAACAATCTCAGACCTTTAACCCCACTCCAACCACTTGCTTGTACTCGGAGCAACTGTCATGTGTGATGCTGTGATGATTCTGATGCTGATTCCCTGCTCAGCTGGATTTGATGAACTGTGCCCAGACTAGCCACTCAACGGGGCCAAGCCACTTAAGCCACAGGCCAAGCGAGCCAAGAGAACCAGGGGTTGGGCCAAATGGTGGGCCTTTGATGTCATAGATCGCATTATCGTCATTTTTTCCGTGACCCCCAGTAAAAAAGAGAGAGAAAAACGTGCGAAAATTAAAACAGGCAGGCCCTGTCGAGCTGGATCGACCTGGCCCAGACCTGGACCTTGCGCTTTGCTGGGCCTGGCCTTGACCTACATCTACCTACCCTGCTACTGTATCCGTAGCTCTTGAGCCTTGACCTTGATATTGGGTATCAAGTCAACATCCATCCCAACGTCATTCACAGCACCCTCAGCTTCTCGCTTCTCTCTCTCTCCCTCTCTCTCTCTCTCTCTCCCTCTCTCTCTCTCTCTCTCTCTCTCTCTCTCTCTCTCCAGTTTCAAGTTTCAACTTCATCTCATCTGGACAATCACCGCGATCTTGCCCCGCCATTGATCGTCGCAGTCTCAAATCTTAATGCAATCTCCCATTTGATCACGGCAACAACTCTGCCGTTTCATGTTTCGCTGTGATCTCCGCCAGGTTAAAATTGCATGAATCCGTAATTCTTTACTTCTTCGAGAGTGACAAATACAGGCCAGAACATTGCTTCGTTGAAGCATTTCCCACTGAGCTGAGACACACGAAGCTGTCCCAGCCACTGTCTGACTCGCAACTCAGCTCACATATTGTGGCTGGTTCTCCCTCCCTTTTGCTTTTACAGTCCAATAGCGATGCTAGTACACACTCTGAAACAGGATGCTCATATCGGGAATTGGGTTACATTCGTGAGCCCGACCAATTGTGGTTATGCACAATGGCAATGTGAAATATTGCAATTTGTCAATTACTATGCACTCTAGGGTGGCCATCACGCTCATCCTTCTGTGTGGTTCACTCACCTCCCACTAGAGCACCAGCGAAAACTTACCCTTCTTACTTTCTTAGCTCGACCGTTATTCATCTGGGCTTGCACAAACAGGCTTTGTGTCTGTTGAAAAAGTGCCTTTGCTAAGAGTGACTACTAACCGATACCTCAATAGAGTTCAACTACCATGAATTGACTTCTCATACCAAGGTGATGATGACCCTCGGCCTTCGCCTGAGCATCTACTCATGCCACTTGCGTCCATTTTTGTTGTAGATCCTCACTAAACGAGATACTACCAACGTCTAGAGCCTTGTCTGTTACTTGGAGCATTTAACAAGAAATCAAAGAGCAACATTTACATCACAAAAGGCCAATGTTCTGGATAAAACATCATTCAGAGTGATGCGTCAGCATCAACATACTATCTAGACAAATAGCAAGTACTGCAACTTCAAGAGCAGGCCTCCAGGGTCCCAATATTAATAAACAACGTACTCCAGTATAAGTATGTCCAAAGGGGGACCACCGCCGCCCAAAATACCCATACGTTAACAAACATCAAGTCCCAAGCCACATTACCTTTCCTCGCTGTATCGTATCATGCCTTCCAAAACATGCCATCGTTTTCAACTCATCCATTGTCATAAATACACATGCAAAAAACGGCACTGGCTGTTACCTAACCACTGCACATAATGCAAGACTCGGGGTCTTCAATGCTGCCTACACTATTGTTAGTACGTTACTCATGTGTAAAAAGTCGTGGTCACTTACACTGCAGAACAGCTTCTGAGTAGATGTCGCGCTCGCGATCTTCGTTGTCCTTGTCTTCATCCTCAGTCTGGGGGTTTTTCTTGGCACCCAGCTCCTCTTCCTGAACCTTCTCAGCAGGCTCAGTAGGAAGAGCCTTGGGGCTCTCGGCCTCCTCGACATCAGCCTTGATAATAGGCGCATGTCCAGGCACAGAAGGGCTAGAAGTGCTGCCATTTAGGCCGTTGCCATTGAGGCCATTGTCCTGAGAGCCAGTTCTGGCACCATTGAGTCCATTTTGTCCCATAGAGGGCGAGGACATGAGGTAGCTTGAACCAGCAGGAGGGGCTCGCTTCTTCAAGGGCTTGATGGTAGCAGAGTTGGTGTCGGCAATCTTGAGAGCTTGCTGATCGACAGTGAACTGGATAGGAGCGGCGGCAGCCTGTGTGCGAAGGTAGTACATGCCAGTCTTGAGACCAAGCTTCCAGCCTGCAAAGTGCATGCTGGTGATCTTGCCCATGGTGGGATCCTTCATGTGAATGTTGAGGGACTGGGACTGATCGATGAAAGCACCTCGGTCAGCAGCCATCTGAACAACCTGGCGCTGAGAAATCTCCCAAACAGTCTTGTAAAGAGCCTTGACGTCAGCAGGGATATTGGGAATGTTCTGAATAGAACCGTTATCGGAAATGATACGGTTCTTCATGGCATCGGACCACAAGCCCATGTCGACAAGATCCTTGAGCAACCAGGGGTTGACGACCTGGAACTCGCCAGCAAGGACTCGGCGCTGGTAAATGTTGGAGGTGTAGGGCTCGAAGCACTCGTTGTTGCCCAGAATCTGCGAAGTACTGGCAGTAGGCATAGGGGCAAGGAGCAGACTGTTACGGATACCGTGAGTCTTAACATCCTCTCGGAGGCTCTCCCAGTCCCAGAGGTCGGAAGGCTTGACGTTCCACATGTCGAACTGGAGAATACCTTCAGAGGCGGGAGAGCCCTTGAAGGTAGAGTAGGGTCCCTCCTCCTTAGCCAGCTGCACAGAGGCAGTCAGGGCAGCGTGGTAGATGGTCTCAAAGATCTGCTTGTTGAGCTCTCTGGCCTCGGGGGACTCGAAGGGCATGCGAAGAGCAAGGAAAGCATCGGCAAGACCCTGGACACCAAGACCGATGGGTCGGTGACGCATGTTGCTATTGCGAGCCTCTTGCACAGGATAGTGGTTGACATCGATGATTTTGTTCAAGTTGCGGACAACAACCTGACTGACCTGATGCAGCTTCTTGAAGTCGTAGCAAGCTTCATCGTAGTTGATGAAAGCAGGCAGGGCAAGGGAGGCAAGGTTACAAACAGCGACCTCATCAGGGGCACAGTACTCGATGATCTCAGTGCACAGGTTAGAGCTTCGGATGGTACCGAGGTTCTTCTGGTTGCTCTTGCGGTTACAGGCATCCTTGTAAAGCATGAAGGGGTTTCCGGTCTCGGTCTGGGCCTCGAGGATGGCATACCAAAGCTTCTGAGCCTTGATGGACTTGCGACCCTTGCCTTCCCTCTCGTACTTCTCGTAGAGGGCCTCAAACTCTTCACCGTAGCAGTCGGCAAGACCAGGGCACTCGTTGGGACACATGAGGGTCCACTCTCCGTTCTTTTCAACACGCTTCATGAAGAGATCAGGGATCCAGAGGGCCAGGAACAGGTCGCGAGCGCGGACCTCCTCCTTACCGTGGTTCTTTCGGAGATCAAGGAACTCGAAGACATCGGCGTGCCAAGGCTCAAGGTAGATGGCAAAAGCACCAGGTCGCTTGTTACCACCCTGGTCAACGTAGCGGGCAGTGTTGTTGAAGACACGCAGCATAGGAACAACACCGTTGGATGTACCGTTGGTACCAGCAATGTAGGAGCCAGTAGCACGGATTCGGTGGACGTTGAGACCAATACCACCAGCCATCTTGGAGATCATGGCACAGGTCTTGAGGGTATCATAGATACCGTCAATGCTGTCCTCTTTCATATCAACCAAGAAGCATGAGGAAAGCTGGGGTTGAGGGGTACCAGCGTTGAAGAGAGTGGGGGAAGCATGAGTGAAGAACTTGCTCGACATAAGGTTGTATGTCTCCAAGACACGCTCAATATCATCACCCCAGATACCAATAGACACACGCATGATCATGTGCTGAGGACGCTCGACAATCTTGCCGTCAATCTTGAGGAGGTATGATCGCTCCAATGTCTTGAAGCCAAAGTATTGGTATTGGAAATCACGGTCGTAGACAATGGCAGAGTCTAGCTCCTCCTTGTGTCGCATAACGCACTCATAAGTCTCCTTGGAGATCATAGGTGACGGCCGGCCGTTCCTGGCGTTGACGTAGTGGTAGAGATCGCTCACAACGGTGGACCATTGCTTCTTGGTCTGCTTGTGAAGGTTGGAGACGGCAATACGGGCCGCAAGGATGGCATAGTCGGGATGTGTAACGGTCATGTAAGCAGCAGTCTCAGCGGCCTGTAGAGATTTTGGTTAGCTGGTGTTGAAACAGTCATGGTGAGTGAGGGGCTTACAAGATCGTCCAATTGCACAGTCGTGACACCGCCGTAGACACCGGAAATGACCTTTTGGGTGATAGCAACGGGGTCAACGTGGTCCATGTCGAGGCCGTAACACAGTCTCGAGACACGGGCAGTGATCTTGTCGAACTGAACACGCTCCTGGCGTCCATCTGCGAAGCTTGTCAGTCATCATGAGTACTCATGTGGCCAGATCATTCATACCTCTCTTTCTGACGAACATGATGGCGGGTTAGGAAGGATTAGGCGGGGATGTCGGTGTAGGTCGAAGCAGGTTCTGTTACTGCTGGTAGAAGCAGTGAAAAGGCAGAACAGCGTCAAAAGATTATAGACGTTTTGTTGTAAGGGAACGTGAGAAGTATTACAAGATTTTGTGTGTTTTGTTGTGGTTGTTGAGGAGATGAGAGATGAGAGATGCAAATTTGGCATGGAGGGTCGGGGTGATTTAAAGGGAGTCGCGTCTTTCACACGCGACGCCAACGTCTTAGCGCGACAAACAGTGACAGGCGTCACCGCAATCCATTAAAAAAAGGCCCCGCCTGAAACCTTAGGCAACGCCCCAGTTGACGTTGCGACCGGTATAAGGTAGTTGAGTATAGCTGGTAGTTTACCTGAAATACAGGGGCTTACTGTACTCAATGGGGTGGGAGAATACTCTCAGGCTCTAGTTCATGATGAATTCATGCGATCTACGTCTCTAAAACATCAAAACTCGGCCTCTCCTTTCTGATATCGCGTTCTCACGTTCCCCTGTCATTTTGCGTTGCTGGAGTGTTGGTGGGGTTCCAATGGGGGGCAGATACTGGCGCGAAATCACGTGAAGTCAATGCAAATTATTAATTGCCTGCGGCGGCTTTTGTAAGCAAATAATCCGTGGAATAACTGAGCTTGGCGTAGGTTGACGGGAGGACGAGACCTTGGACGGAAGCGTACAGCAAAGAGCCAATCAATACAGTGGGCTAAACCACCTACCCTATTTTGCTACTCAGGTCTAAAAAAAGGCATCTAGAGACTACGGTTGCAAGGCAACAGCACGTTCAGTGACTCACCATTTGAGTCGAGTTTGATCAAAGACATACAAAATCAATGACATCGAGGCGTCTTTTGAATTGTTTTCAGTCTTCAACAATCAACTGTTTCAGGACTTCAAGTCTCAGATTTCAAACATCACACTTTCGCAACATGGCTTCAACTTCAGCCGTTGGGTCTACTGATGGAGCCAGTTACAAACCCAGATATATCGATGTATGTCAATTCACTATGATATATATATGGCTCCATTGGACGTGTATATCCGGTATTAGATTCTCGGATCCCGTTAACACATGACGTCTACTAGTAGATCGGTATCAACTTAACCGATCCCATCTTTCGAGGCAAATACCACGGCAAGGAGCGACATCCTGATGATCTCGATGCCATCGTTGGGAGAGCCCGTGAAGTTGGTTGCACAAAGCTCATAGTGACCGGCTCAGATCTCGGCAACTCTCGAGATGCCCTTACCCTTGCCAAAGATTATCGTGAGCCTCACCCCTGCTTATCAATCAGATAACAAGACTAAATCAACCACAGCCGGGACTATCTTTGGAACTGCAGGCATTCATCCTTGTAGTAGCGCCGTTTTTAGTGAAGCAGGCCCTTCTCATGAGTCCGAGCACACAACGCCATGCGATCCTGATCCTTCAGCTCCGGTCCCGGAAGAGCATCCCCCTTGCTCAACAAAGACCGAGAAGTTGATCGCTGATCTCACATCTCTGGTGACAGAGGCTCAGGCCTCAGGTCAGAAGAGCCTTGTCGCCATGGGTGAATTCGGCCTTGACTACGACCGTCTGCATTACTGCTCCAAGAGTATCCAACTCCATTCCTTTGCCGCCCAGCTTAAGGTTGCTGCTTCGATATCTCCTCAGCTACCGTTATTCCTGCATTCGCGTGCTGCTCATGACGATTTCGTTAAGCTCTTGAAGGAGGCATTTGGCGACAAGTTGGAGAGGTTGGAGAAGGGTGGTGTAGTGCATAGCTTTACAGGCACAGCTGAAGAAATGCGCGAGTTGATGGACCTGGGTCTATACATTGGCATCAACGGGTGCAGTTTCAAGACCGCTGAGAACTGCGCTGTTGTGAAGGAGGTTCACCTCGACCGTCTCATGATTGAGACTGATGGGCCTTGGTGCGAAGTTCGACCAAGCCATGAAGGTTACAAGTACCTGATCGAAAAGAAGGAGACACCTGCTCCCGAGAACGACCAGAATGGGACCGCTGCTGCCACTGAGCCCACGCAGAAACCACAAAAGCAGTCTAAGAAGAATCAGAAGAAAGAGCCAGAGGTGCCAGAACGATACAAGATCGTCAAGAAGGAGAAGTGGGAAGAGGGAGCCATGGTTAAGGGGCGCAACGAGCCCTGCAACATCGAGCGCGTCGCCAAGATCATCGCAGGTATCAAGGAAGTCAGCATCGAGGAGGTTTGTGAGGCGGCTTGGAAGAACACTGTGGCAGTATTTGGAATTGGAGAGAAGTAGAAACTGGTCGACGTGCTGTGTCGTTATGGGGGTATCAAATAGAGAGAGAAAAGACATAGACCGTGCGCCGTTATAGATCCAACACCTTTTCACATGCCTGAGCCTCTGTGTCCACGAATCCTCCCATGCCTTACAAGTCCTGTGGTTACGCCCTCTTCACCCGTCATCCATCCTGGCATGTGCTCTCCGTCAATGATTCCCGCCTCGACAAGTTGCCTTACCCCAGCCCATACATGCGCTCCAGAAAAGGTAACCTTGATAGTTGGAGTCCACCGATGTGACGGGGTAGTATCATATATTTGATCTTCCTCAGCAGTGGCATTTGCCTCTTGAATAACGGCAGTAATCTTGCTTTTCCGTCGACTCTTGCCGCCCGCCGCTGCTTCATCTTGCTCAGTCTCTTCGTCCTCCGCCTCATTGATGTCCGCACCCGTAGAAGGGAATGGATCTTGTATCACGATGTCGACTTTTTCCACCCCCTTTCCATCTGTGACGATACCTGAGTCTCCGAATCGAGCCTTGGCAGCAAGTTTTGCCTTTTTGACCGCCCGCTGCGATTCTGTCAATGGTGCTCCTCGCTTGAGGTTAAGATTGGAGAACGAGGATTCTCTGGAGAGTGGTGGACTAGGAAGAACAGTATCCAATGGAGACACTTTCGTGGATTCGTTCGAGTAGATACTCCAACCACCTCCCGCAGAGTTTGTGCGTCCGAATCCCTTCTTTTCCAAAAGGGCATCTAGGTTCTTGCTTTGGAGGTTGCCTGACTTGAGGGTGTATCGTTCGCGAGGGCGAGATAGGGCCTTTGGAACACCGTCAACGATCAAGCTCTGCAGACTCTTCGATTCGCCCGAGCCAATAGGCCCTATAGCTTGTGACTTTGTGATATACAGCGCAGGTGATCCATCGGGGAAAGCAATATACACAGTCCGTGATGAGTCGAAGTTAGTCGCTGTGCCAGTTGTATCTCGACTTGACAGAGCAAAGTCAGTGTTGTAAGGCGAATCAATTACAAATATCCGCAAGAGTAAGACAGGTATGTCTTTTGGTCGGTGAAAGTGATAATGGGCTTTGACGTCCGGTAGAACATGGGTCTGCAGGTTTTGGAGAAATGTTGAGGGGTGAAATCGTGGGATCGTCAGGCTCTCCTGATCGACCCTGAGTACTTGGTCCTCATTCATATCTTGAGTTGGGTTCTTGAGAGGAAGAATTTGGTAGGCGGACCATTTTTGAGATGTTGGGTTCTGTTCAAAATAAGCCATATCGGCCATGGCCAGTTGATATAGCGTCAGACCAAGTCTCCAATCGCCCTCGATAATTCGGCTGACGACATCTCTTTTGGATCCTTTCTGTTGTTGCATGTCAATATAAAGTTGTTGAAGATCATCGATGGATTGACAAGGAGGGTAGATATCGTCGGTTTCCTGTTCGTCGTCCTCATCTCTCCTCTCGATGTAGGGAATGGCATTAGGTAGACTCTCATCGTCAAGCCAATCCAATGCCAAGGAAATGAGTGACTCTCGGGATAAGCGGTTGAGGCTTTTTAGAACAGCAGGATTTGAGGCATCGACTCGTAGTGAGGATGGAAGCCTGGCTGTTGTTGGGATAGAGAAGCGGGCCATTGTTGTTTTGTTGTTCGTTTTTACAATGGTCTAGTCACAAATAGTAGACTGAGTTAAGAAGTTCAAGCCAAGCATTTGCTGGCAAAACCACAAGACTACCCCAGTGATTAACTTCCGTCCGGCCAGGGCAGGTAATGGATCTATAAAATAGATCGAGCTGAATATTAATGCTTAGATACTCTCGTGAAGCGCAGACGCGATACATTCACTTGGAGTCGCGTCGCAAATTGGTCCAACCAAGAGCAACAATACGCACGAGCCTATGGCGGTCCGGTAGGCGGACCATATCTGCTATGTTCCGGTCACGTGAATTGGCACGTGATGTTTGTATCTTGCTTGTTGAACTTGAAGACGATAGGTAACTACCATTCGCAAGCTTGATAGACATAGCAGCAATTAAAGCCAACACTCGGACAAAGAGCTCTTTCTTTATCGTCTGCTGGCTTGTTTGCCGCTTTTCTTCGGGATAAGATACTCACTACGGAGTAATAAAGGAGCTGAAACCAAACTCGGCTTTAATGATGGGTCGACTCGGACGTGAGTGTGGACCGATTCGGAGATGTACTCAAACTCAATCGATTGGCTGAGAGTTTCCAGTGTCTCATTATTCTTGTCAGGACCAGATAACCGCGGTTCCCGTTTATTACCACCAAGTGGCAAGCATTCCATCAATTGAGACACCCAAAGGCCAGCTGGTTGAATTATCAGATCTGAAGGGTCAGAGGATCTAGAGGGTCCAACAGCCCTGGTGGATTCTGCCCGTTATGCTCCTGACGTGCCGGAGGCAAACATTGACGACACAGTGAGCCACGCTGGGAACTGATTTTCTGCATCTGCTCAGGGCTCTCTCTCGATTGGTTTTACAATGCTTTTCCCCCACGTAATCATGTAAGGCTATGACGTTTCGAGTTGAGCGTGCAGATCTGCACGGCAGATTTTACTCAGTCGGGATCAAGCATCGCGGTGTACGGATACATGACTTGAAGTTGAAGGAAAATGCAGGCTGTGCGTGTTGCGCCTCGGACCAACACGTCCGCAGTGCAACAGAGACTGAGAGGTGATATGACATTTCGATAGCCTCAATAAAATGTGTCATAAATACTTTTAGCATCTGGGGCCGCGGACAGGCGAGGCTGCTTTTCAAACCGGGGACACTTTCTTTATTGGAGATCGTGATCCTGCCCCAATTTTGACGGGGAGTTCGGAAAATGGGCGGCTAAGAGCTTCTCCTGAAGTTTGGCAGTGGAGATGAGTTCAAGAGTTCGGTGCAATTCGAGATACCATGTCAACCAACAACGAGCTTACTTCTGCTTGGCTGATTCTGCCCACGCGCGCACAAGGGCAGTCTGCAGCTAGCAAAGAGCTGTAGTTAGCATCAGCCGTCAGAGCGCACGAGGGTCCCTTGGGGCTGGAACGCATGCACGCCGACGAAATGAGAAGCATGTCTCAGTCTCATTATCACAACGCCGGGTTGAAGTGATCAAAACGGTTGACCATGTACAGTCGTCTAACGGCGAGCAGTTGTTTTATGAAGCTGCCGATCTTTGCGTTTAAACCACAGGAGTGTCTTTCCAGACGCTCAACTGGGACCGCAAGGTTAAACTTTGTCTGCCGAGATTTGATAGCAAAAATGCCGTTTGTGGGCGGAATTTGTTCACCGATTATTCGGTCCAGTGCAAGGGAACAAACTTGAGAAAATTAAGACACCAGGCTTGTGACGATAGGGTTAGTTGAGTCGCACAGCTGAGGTAGCGAAGTGAACCAACTCCCCGAACCTGTCCGGTTTCGCCACTAACAATGGCTGATCGTATAACCACGTTCCATGCCGAGTTTTCGATTACACTTTCTGAGCCGAATGAACCTCCCCGTGTGGTGTAACACCGAATTCGAAGTCATGCACAAGTGGGGGGATGCTTCTCGTTATTCACTCCCTTGTTGTTAACGAACCCTCGAGGGAGTAATTAAAACAGAACCAACCCACGCTGGTGTGACTTTTGGGGAATTAATCACTCATAAGAATGGGGATATTGGTGTGCTTCGACCATAACAGTTGAATGATTCGCAACGGACAAGAGCCGCGAAATAAGAGAAACCCACATGTCCCACGTTCCAGGTCAAAAGCGACGAAATCTGCAGACGAACGACAGGGGGCGGGGAGTTTGTGGTTGAACCACAAATTGGTCGGTTTGAGGCCTGAATACGCGGGTAGCATTGCGACGTTCGGTATTTGTTGTAGACAGGCTTTATTACCGATATAAACCAACCTACTATGACCCTTTGAATTATTCGAATCAGTAGCAACTCATTCATATCGAAATTGATATATAATCAGCGGGCTATCCATTGCCTATTCCAACGTTCCTGTCATATGTCGGCTGCCTTAGCCATCCTTGAAATAGCCCCAAATGCAGGGCAGTCAAGGGTTGGTGTAACTCTGGTGGTCGGTCCATGTTCAGGATGTGGGGGTGAGGACACACAAGCAGCGGCAGAGAGAGGGGGAAGTCCATGACGGCTGGAAGCCTAGAACGCTGGGCTCATGCGTGATTGTTAAGCAGCCCGACGGGTCATGCAGGTAATACTGGTCGGGAAGCTTGATAAGCAGCTTTTTTATTTTATTCTAGTCTGTTGTTATGTTTATTGAGTTACGAAAGGGGATGTCAATTGAGAAGTATGCAAAGTAAAGTACAGAGTAAAGCATGCACAACAGCAAAGAAAGAACAAAGATAAAATAGAAAGCACCTTCATAGAGGAATTGCGACATTCAAGGCTGTGCTCTTCTATTCGTCGACACCTCTTCCTCTTCAATTCTCATCATCGAAAAGGCTGGGTCGGGCCCAATCACCGCTAAGCCTTTAGACTCCAGTGGCCACACACATTGTTCCTTGAGCCGTCCAGTAACGGGACTGTGCTCAGCTCACTACCCACATCCACCCACGGGGCTCCCACATCACTAAACCCACCTTGCGTAGTGGCTTCGGCGACAATCGGCCTTCGCAAGTAGCATCCACTTTGAGAAAAACGACCTGATCCGCCAACACTGTTCAACGTTTCTTTCTTCCTCCACTTCCTCTCTCCGAAACCTCAGAACGCAATCATTGTCGATATTGATACTGGGAAACGACGACAACACGACGACGAACGTACACGAGGATATTACAACTCATCACAGCCATCTACCTGTGACTTGACCGTCATTACTGAGTCACCAGGACGCTTGCAAATTTTGTCCATACAAAACCCCGCTTAATCTCGTGGAGCCGCTTTCGGAATCGACACCGAACTCGAAACATCGACCACGACGAAGCATTGCTTTTGTCTTCATCTTTAAATCAATCAACGGAGGGACTATTGGCTTTGACCAAACCTACCGAAATGTCAAACTTCAACGGTCGCCGCGGCCCCAACGTGTCGCAGTATCTGCGCGACCTCAACGCCATCAACCGTCAGGAGAACGCTCACGACGAGCCTTTCAACATGGAGGAGGATCTTGCTCTCTTCACCAACACCCAGTTCTTCGACTTTGAGACTGGCCAGAACACAGACTACCAGGCTCATCCCACAAAGATCGATTTGGAGGTTGCCCAGAGCACTTCGCCTTCGGATGACATGACCCCGGCTCCCTCCGTCGTGGGCGATATCACTGCCAACAACTTTGATTTTATTCAGGGTGAGTTTCTACCATCTCGATTTTGCATGGCACTTTCCCACTGGTTACCTTAAACCGGGTGTGATGAGATGGAAGCACAGCGAATGGGATGAAGATGGCATCAAGACGGAAACATCGGTTTCGTTGTCAGGTTCACCACAAAGACGAAGCCATCACTACGGTTTCTATGTGTGAGATGTTCTTGATGAGCCGAGTTTCCTCTTGATCCAGTTTCGTCGTCACTGCATTTTCTTCTCTCCACTACACAAACGGCCACGATCCGAACGGATAGTCAAAACCCTGACCTTCAAATCCCTGGTCCCTTAATGGACAATAACGAGTGCCTCCCGCTTCACTTACCATTCGATTAACCACCCCCACCTTCCCTTCAGAACCCTGCCCCGACTTGCATGACGCCCTTTTGTTGTTGGGGATAAAGTTGTCCCCTCTACTCAAGCCTGCTCAAGTGTGGCTCACCTGGGATGTCAAGCTTGATTTCAGTGGCTGGTCAGACGGTGGTGTCTATGGTGCAATACCTCGTGATTTGCCGGCACCGATCACGACATCGTCCACACCCCTGCACCTCACTTGCACTTCCCAAGTTGGGATAGACTACCCCAGGCCTCAAGGGCCAATGCAAGTCCATCAACTACTCTTCAACCCTTCATGTCTACTATCTTCTTCTCTACTGTCGCCATGATACTTGGCTCTTCTCAACATCAACTGACCGCGTTACGATGGCAGGCGATTTCAACTTTCCCGACTTTACCAGCGCCTATCCGTCTACCCCCTTGAATGGCTTCGCGGATGGTGCCCAGAACTTCCCACCTATCCAGCCCAGTGCCCCCGCGGGCTACCAGCCTGTGCCTCAGCAGCAACAGCCTCCTCACTTCGCTCAACAGGCTGCTCCTCAGCCTTCAACTGAGAAGCATGATTCTGAGAGCGGTCCCGGTGCCGGCCGTGGATCTCTGAACTTTGAGGATGCCTCCCGTCATGCCGCTGAGGAAGACAAGCGAAGGCGCAACACTGCCGCCAGTGCCCGTTTCCGTATCAAGAAGAAGCAGCGCGAGCAAGCTCTTGAAAAGTCCGCTAAGGAGATGTCCGACAAGGTCTCTGCCTTGGAGGGCAAGGTCAACCAGCTCGAGATGGAGAACAAGTGGCTCAAGAACCTCCTCGTTGAGAAGAACGAGGGCAACGATGAAATCGTCACACTGTGGAAGGAGTTTGCAGCATCCAAAGCCATCAAGCAGTCCGAGTCAAAAGCCAAGTCCTCTGTTAAGGATGAGACAAGGTGATTTGACATTTGACATAGCTGTAGCGCTGCAAAATTTGGAGACGACATGTGTGATGAGGTGACGGCGTTTTCTTAGCTGGTTGCATCTGGTGGAGGGCTACCCGGCGTTTAATTCGGTCTTTTCAACAATATCTGGGTACACAAGGAGCATGATGATGATACATCGAGGATAGCTATAAAGGCTACCTGGCACATACAACATAAAACAACGCGAGGTTATCGTGAGGCGACGTTTCAGTGGATGACGACATGACTGGATATATACGGTTGTTTGAAGGCAACTGATAGAGACCAGTTCAAATACTGGGTGGAATTTTTGTTTTGCTTGCAATGATATCAACGGGTATACGATACATCGTTTCCGTAACTAGTTTCTTTTACATGTTCAACACTTTCTTAACCGAAGAAACTATCTGGTTAAATCCATGTATTGAGTTATTACTTCTCAACTCATATCTGTCCGCTCATGATTAACGCTTCATTGACTGCCTGTAACCAAAAAAACCATATGACATGCATCCATTGAATCAACACCTGGCCACGCTATTACTTCTGCTCTTCCTCTGCCTTCTTAGCCTTGATAGCATCCAGCCGCTGCTTATTCCTCCTCCCCAGCAACTTCAGCGTCTGCTCCTTCTCACCCTCCGTCATGCCCGCCCAGTTGCCAATCCTCCCCATCGTCCCGTCCGTGTTGACGACGAGCGGACCCATGGCGTCGAGCCGGACGGACTCGCCCACACGCAGCGACGTCACGCCATCGCCCTTGTCGGCGGCGGCGCTGTCTTGTTCGGGCGCTGGTAGCGGGAGAGGCATCTTATTAGCGTCCTTGGGTGCTGTTGTTGCACTGGAGGAGCTTTCCTGCGCTTGGTGATCGTCCTTGGACATGGTGCTGGAGAAACGATATGTTGGTGTGTGGTTGTGTAGACGTGCGATGGCAAGGCGTGGGAGCCGCGTGAGCATAATGTGGTTGAAGTTGTGTTTGTATGGTGTCACTCGGTGAGTGAGTGAGTGGGTGTGTTTTGTGGATTCTAGCCAAAACACTAAACTCTCCCTGTGATCAATTGACTTGGTGAGTGTAGTTTGCTTTAATATTTTGAGCTTGAAGGTGTATTATATTGGGAAGCTGAAAGAGTACAAGTTGAGTTTGGCGGAGAGAAAGAAAAAAATGGAAGCCCGCCGATTGAAGCTGGCCACTAAGAATCCCTGCGCTTGTTCTAGAACTAGCCGCGATACTCACGATACTAGCAACTATGAATATACCAGAATAGACATGATATCATTATTATATTAACATGATCTTTTTGTTCTATATAAAATATTATATCAGCGACATACAACAATAGGATATCTTTATTGGGTGTTGATACCCTAGTAGATATCTACCTCTACTCAATTCTAGTAATGTCTTCGAGCGTGGGGGACGCAGCAGCAGACTAGCTCAAATCAGATGTGTCAACCCTCGGCCATTTTTGCTTCTTTGATCTCCAGATCGGAACTTTTGGGTGCAGGTAGATCTACGCAGCGGTCTATGCAATGTCGCCATGCCCTGAGCTTCTGATAGGATCTAGCATTCGTGATGGGTGATTCAGGGTCGCATGTACGTGGGAGCAGGGGCGATGACGAGATGAGCTGGATGAGGGGACTTGGGGGAGGGATAAGGCGTGATAGATGCATCTGCATAGATGCGGCAGACTGACCTTGTCTGTATGAACTATATGGAGTATGGCTGGAGTTGGCACTAGGGGGTTACCAGTCATCACAAATCTGCTTCTGTATGATCAGCGTTCACTTGATATTGTGAGATTATCATGAGACAAGTTCAACTGCTATTCTCTAATCATGCTAACATAAGCAGAGAGGTCTACCAACAGGGCAATGGATATAGGGTTTGGGCAAGGGCGTGATTCGGCGTGCGATGCTTCTAGTAAAAGGCTGAAAGAGAAGAAACACAACCAAAACCAAATAGCTACGATCATTGCTTTCATTTGGTCTTGAAGTCATCGGATGAAGGTACCAACACTAGTTCTCGTGTATCACCAGCTCAACTTATTCGGTATAATTCACACACCCATCACACATAACAGTCGTAGTAACCGATACTCTATGAGTTACCTCCTCAAACCAAACACTTATTGGTCACAGGCTCTGGAAGCAGTAAATGGTGCTCTAGTTCATCTTACGGTGCCTACAGTCTGTTAGCTCTGCACAATAATGTGTCAGTTCAAAATCGAGATGAAACTTACTTCTGAACAACCTTCTCAATGGCATCCATTCCCATCTTGAGCACATCCATGCGAGGTCCGTAGCTTAGACGAACAAAGTGATGGCAAGGGCTGTCGAAAAGGTCGCGGCGGCGCGAAGGGTTAAGATCGAAGAAGATACCAGGGACCACAATGACCTTCTCAGCAAGACAGGCCTGGAAGAAGTTGAGACCGTCGGAAATGGACTCAGGGAGACCCTCGAGGTTGAGCCAGCTAGGAAATGTTAAGTCTTGTCGAGAAACTCCTTGGCGCATGTGGTAACTTACAGGTAAAAGGTTGAGTCAGGCACATACTTAATGATGAAGCCCATCTCGCGGAGACGTCGAACAACGTAGTCTCGCTTGTCCTAATGAACAGTTAGTGATTTCGTGTCGCATTTCCTAGATGCAAGACTTACTCTGAAGTGAGCCTGGAGGTGGATCATTTCATTCTTGACGAGACCAGGCTCGAGCATAGGGATAGCAGCTTCCTGGAAAGGATGACTAGCTCCACCGTCGAGGTAAGAACCGCATGAACCGATACTAACGTTGGTTAGTTATGTGTAACAAAAGGTAGTGTAAACACGGGCACGAAACCCCCGCGATAATCCGCAATATTTGACGAATACCACAAATTCTCGATCAAGAGTGAAGATAAGAGTATGAAGGATCAAGAAATGACGTACGCGTTAATGTATTCTGCAAAAATAGTGTTAGCACTGTTTTTGCCCATCAAGATGTTTGGTCTGCTTACCCTTAGGTCCAAGGATCCAGGCAATTCTCCATCCTGGCAAGCGGAAGCGCTTGGTAAGACCATCAATGATAAGAACATCGTCCTCGTCGACATCGTCAACGTTCTCTGCTGCTGATATCGTGCTGCCGTCGCAGTTGCTGGTGTAGTTGTATCCCGAGTAGAACTCGTCGGAGATGAAAGTACATCTGTCTCGGCATAGGTCCTGAATCTCTGCAAGTTCGGGGTTCTGGATAACACGTCCTGTAGGGTTGCGAGGGTTTGATGTGAGAATAACTGAAGTTCCACGGGCGATTTCCTCGGCGATCTTGTCGGGGTGGATGTGGTAGCCATCCTCCTCGGACAGGGGAACAGGAATAGCAGCGAACTGTAAACTCGTCAGATCAAGCGATCAGAAAGATTGATACTAGACTTACGTTCTTGAAAAGACTCAGCATCTCGTTGTAGGCCGTGTAGTCTGGCAAGAAGAAAGACAGGTACGAGTTTCCGAGGACGGCAGCGATACGGATGAGACCAGCACGACCACCGGGAACGATAGCAACGTTCTCCCAGGTATACTGGCTTTCCTTGCCCTGTCGGTGATCATGGTTGTAGAGTTTGGCGACAGCCTCTCTCAGGGGCTTGATACCGGCTGTAGGACCGTACTCTCGACCAGCCATGGAGATGTTGATGGTCTCGGGGCGAGGGAAACAACCCTCAATGTCGTCCTCGACTTCGGGAGCACCTTGACCAAGGTTGGCCCAGGTCTCGGGCTCTTCAAGGTAGCCATACTCGGCGGCTCGCTCTGTGCACCAGATAACACCAGTGGATGATCGACTGGCGTCGAGACCAGCGTGGGGCATGTGACCCTCGTGAGCATTTCGGAATTGACGATGAACCTTGGATTGGAATTCTATAAAGGTTTAATTAGTTTAATGTTGTGATTATCGATGTTATTGATACAAGTAGGTAAAGTTTGCTGTTGCGGTGTTGGACAATGACGTTGTGGGGCAGCTCCGTGTAAGGCGGCTTTTGGAGGGGTTCATGAGGGGCAGACGCGATATTACAGGGGTAGGAGAGAGGGGAAACCAGTGGCGCCGGGAGTCGAAAGGCGGGACGGTGAGGGGAGGTGAGAAAACGGTGAAGGGGGTAGGAGAGTAGGAGAGTAGATGAGGGTTTTGATAATGATTTCTAACTACCAAGAGCTCACTGTGCTGTTGGATAAGGTATTGCTAGAGCTCGGGGTAATATCTCGAAGCTAAAGAGGCATCCGAGTATCAAGAGGCGCGAGGATAGGCGCGCAAAAGCCACAAAAGAAAACTGAGACAGACAGAAACGTACCGTTCATCGAAGGCTCACTCGTACTGAAGCGACGAGCGAGAGGCTTGGGCTCGCCAGTGTGGCGGTTGATAGAGAACTTGCGTCCGCTGAAAGACATGATGGCGGTTTAGGAGGAGTAAGGAAGGAGACGAAGAGAGGGAGAAGGAGAAGGAAGTATCTAATTATGGCCTTGCGCCAGGAAAAAAGAGGAAAAAAGATGTCGAATCCTAGTTGCGATGATCACCTGGGTTAGGTAATGAGGAGCTGTAGCCTGTGATGAAGGGCTCTAGTGAGGTTTGGGTCTGGGTCATGCAACTCACACACTAGCTGCGACAGTGCGAGGAATAAATATAAAAGAGAAGAGACGAGGAGTGAGAAGGAAAGGGAAAAATCAAACACGATGTGGATGTTGACGATATAAGTGCAAACTTTGGTCACTGAAAAATTCGGGAGTGGGACCTGAAGTACTGAGGTAAGGTATAACGGTACTTTGTGTGTGTGTCACAGAGCAAAGCATAGCAAAGCAAAGCAAAGCAAAAAAAAGAGGCCATTCAGCGTTTAGAAACTGTAAACAGTGCCTGGTCGGTTGGTCTGTGAGTAACCCCTACCTAGCATTGACCTAAGTTACGTTGCGCTGTGCTGCAGCAATTGGACTGGGCTGAAGATTTGTATGCATCATGCATCGGAAGACGGCAACGGTATTCTTGTGTGCGTAACAATTGCCTCAATCTCTCAAATTGTAGTAGATACCTAGGTACTAGGTAGAGCTCACCGAGCATCCAAAAAGCGAAAGGATAATCTCTGGGTGCATGCCACTATTCACAGCTAGACCGTTCCCATTTACAGGCAATCCTGGGGTAAATGCCCCCCTTTTCCCAGCCTGATACGACTTGTCATGTTGGTTTTTGAAAGTCGAGACGCTTCTCTTACAGATACCTACCACATGCAGCTTGCCAGCTGTGCTAACTCTATCCAATCATTTTGGGGGGACATACCCCTACCCTACTCTTATCAAGTTTTCTCTCTCAAATGTTATTTTTCCTTTGTTTCTTTCAATGGGGAGGACGTCTGACGTATTTGGCTCACCCAGCCTTACCTATACGGGAGCCTAGTGGGCAAAGAGCTATTGACCTTGGGTAGTGGAGGAGAGTCTACCAGCAATAAACAGGTACAAACCAGACTCATCTGTGAATTACTCCCCACGATCAGTAAGAGCATCTTCTCTTCTGCCCAATCTCAACCTGACCGGACGCAAATATCCCGACCAGGACCCCCACTGCCAATGGCATTGTGACGATCGTAGAGGGTCTAAACTCGAATCCTCGATATCGTTACCTAAAACCCCAACCCTTACCCACAATGTCTCCGACCCCAGTTCCAGGGTTGGCTGCCGGCCCGGCCCCCCCTTAGACCTCCGCCCCAAACTATCGATGTCAAAGTCAGCTCAGCATAACCAAAAACTCCAAGGCTGACTATCTTCACCGAGTGAAATGTCTCGCGTCAGATCAAAAGGGAAGCTCGGTGAGAACCCGAGCCTGAAACACCCTAGAAGCTCGCTAGAATGACCCAGAAAAGGGCAACTCTTTCGTGGTAACGGTCAGGGGAGCAGCCCGGTTGGTCCCGATCTGACGGGCCCGTGAACCCCTAGAGACCACGGATAGCTCATAGCTTGTTGGATCATGAGACAGACACGTTATCAAAACTTTGAGTGGGATGTTTTAGATAGGGAGGTGCTGGGATGTGTAGCTTATGCTCACCGTGCTCACCTTGACCACGCCGCGTAACGGGACGGTTTTGCCATGACACGGTTATACGCATAAGCTTTAAAATTATTCACGTAATACATACTCAGTAGAACAGAAAGACAAAGTCGTGAGAACCAGATCGTAAGTACCCCTTGGCTTTCATGAAGCATGGATGCGAATGCCAGAATTTAGATACTTGGGTTACGTCCAGGCCCTCCCACCGTTTAGAACCACCTCTATAATCCATACAAACATGTATATATATGCTTGCTTAGGTAGGCAGCTGCCATTTGATTTATCGTTAAGCCTGAGATTAGACAAATTCATTGTCTGATTGCAGTCTCAACTTAGCAAGCACACATGGTTCCACGTCAGTGGAGTTTATTCCAAACTATATGTTCAAAGGAATCTTAAACATGCGGATCAGCAAGGCAACAACGTACTAAAATGCCTTTTTACCAGCACGGATGTCAGTAGTTTCGGAACAAGCAATATGAATATCGTATGTCTCTCTTAATTTGTCACTTGTACTATATAACCCAATATCTTAAATAAGCGCTCCAATTTTACTGCCCAAACAACAAAATACAATTCCCGCCATTTTTTAACGCCGCTCAAACAAACAACAGGTCAAAGGACAGCTCTAGTCCATCATGGACTTGCCAATCTCGCTCTGCCAACCATCAGCTCGCTCAAAGCCGTTGGAGTGAGTTTGGTAGTCAAACAGAGCCTTGGCAACCTCCTCCTTGGAGGTGAGAACAAAAGGACCGTACTGCATTACGGGCTGGTCGAGAGGAGTACCGGCAATGAGGGCCAGACGCGCGGACTTAGTCGCACCGGCGTCAACCTCGAAATGAACGACGTCACCCTCGGGCTCAAAGACAATGTTGTGGTACTGGCCGACAACGCGGCGCTGGTCATCCTTGCCAACGATGACATCGCCCTCAAGGGTGTAGGCAAAGGCGTTCCAGTTCGGGGGCAGAGGCTGGCTGATCTTGCCGCCGGGACGGATCTCGATGTCGAGGAACCAGACGGGGGTGTAGGCAAGATCCTTCACTGAGTCGATACCGTGGCTCTGGCCCGAGATGACCTTGACGGTGACCTTGTCGTCGTCAATGTTGGCGATGGGGATCTCGGAGCCGCGAAGATCGCGGTAGCGAGGTTCACAGGACTTGAGCTCCTTGGGGAGATCGACCCAGAGCTGAAGACCGATGTTTGCACTGCCGTCTGCGTTTTGCTGGGGCATTTCAGCGTGCATGATACCTGATGGGTGTTAGTATATGTGTCAAGACCTCAAGATTGAAAGGGTACATACCTTTTCCAGCAGTCATGAACTGAAGGTCTCCAGCGGAGAGAGTTCCCCTGTTACCGGCAAAGTCCTCGTGGTCCATGCCACCCTCAAGGAGATAGGTGATGGTTTCTTGGCCGCGGTGAGGGTGATCAGGGAAACCAGCGCCAGGCTTCACAGAGAAGTGATCGAGCATGAGGAAAGGAGAAAAGTTGCGAAGCTGGGGAGTGCCGATTGAGCGACGAACGCGAGCACCAGCACCCTCAGATTGCTCAACGGCAAGGAAGACCTTGCGAATAGCTCGAGTGGCAGACATTTCGGTAGCGTAAAGGTGATGGTCTTGTGTGTTAATTTTGTTGTCAGGCGCAAAAGACAAAGGTGTTATGTTCTTTAACAACTCAAAGGTATAAGTAGCTGTGTCCTTGATACGGTGTTGGAATAAGGCAATGGCGGCTAGAGCGATGAATGCTGGGATGAAGATGGATCGAAAAGAGGTCATGACCAGGGAAGACGGAGAGGATGAGGCTTTAAATACTACGAAAAGTCAATGAGGATGGATGAGAAGATGGGTTTGCAACCACGACAAATACAGACGCAGGGTCCTACGAGTAGAAATAGCTGGAATTAGCCATTGGATCGAATCTAGGCATTTGTGGAGGTTAGACATGTTTAGTCAATGTTACATCAGCAGCTAAAAAGCCTAAAACTGTGGTGGTTAAGGAATGGGTTGCTAAGGCTGACCAAAGCGAGTGTCTATGTTAATAAGTGGGACCGATTACAAAGGCTTTGAGTAGGAATATCCGTATTTCCGGCCATGCAACCTAATCCATGACTGTTGTTAATTCATCTATCACAACATTATACTGTCATATAATACAGCAAAGTTGAGTTCCCATGTATCAACATACATCATCCAGAGGCCCTTTCGTGTTCAGTATCAAACATATTGGATCAGAAAATACTCGTTTTTAAGAACTATGAAGACAAAGCCCCAAACTCCAGACTAAATGATATATCATAATACCTGAACCATACTCCAACGCTTGATGCAACGCTTGATGCAACGCTTGATGCAAACGCCTAAAGCTCCTCGCCTGCCAAATCATCATCATCAATGTATCCCATATCACGAAACAAGCGCAGTGTTTTTGACCCCTGAGGATCGCAAAGCAACACCCCACGCTCTCTCAAATATTCAGTAACCTCGCGATACACTTCCTCAGAGCCAGTCTTTGGAGTTGATAGTTCAATCTCCATTAGATGCAGTTTATCTGCCACCACATCATCTAACTTCGCCTTGTGTCCCAGGATCTTCAGCTTCCACTTGCCATCTGGAAAAGGCCCATAGGGCACGAGACCATCCCAGTCGATGTCGTCGTACTTTTCTGCGAAGCGGACTTGATCGTCACTCCAGAGCTCCTCTGTCTTTTTGCTCAAGTGATATCGCGCTCCGCAAGTATATGGAACGTTGTCTCCATATCGATCCCAGACGCAGTCTGCTCCAGGAGGTGTACGGCCTGGCTTCTCGTCGAAACGGACTTTTATAACAGAGAAGGGCTTTCCCTTGTTGGTCTTTGTACGGAACATGACGCCCTGCTGTGCGTGTGTTGGCGGCATTGTATCGAAATAAGTGATTGGGTTCCGCTTGTAAGGTGCGCGAACTTCTTCACCCAGCTTTGCCAATACGGCTGCTCCATCGCGATCACACAGTGACCATTGAAGATGAATTTCTTCGTCACTGGTTCGGCCAAAACAAGGGCGCACAAAGAACGCCATGGCGGCAAGGCTGTAGAGCTTCATGTTGATACGATTTAGATGACAGTATACCCAAAGGTAACCCAGAACAACAGCTTGAAAAAGAGAAATGAAGAAGGAATATGGCTTGGAGTATTTCAATCTTGAGAGATAAGCCAGTGGGTTTCTATCACTTGGTTTTCACTCGATACCGCTTGGTATTGAACAAAAAGTTGTTCGGTGACGCATGTCGTACCTCCTTGGCGATCCCATGACGGGACGGCAGCCACTGATGTTGTGGCATTACCGTGATCGACTGTACATGCAGTAACATGTCCCTCAATTCCGCACATGATAGCATTGAAGCCATACACAGATCGCCGGCTAAAGAAATACGCAACCAATTAGGCATTGAGCTGAGAAGGCTGCATCTTGGTCCGCATAGGGCACGTCCTTCTGACCGCCGCCCGTCTCTCAAACTAAGAGCTAAAGTGAGACACGGGAAGATCTCAATGAAAAATCTCCAATAGAAAAATTGTGTTTGCGCTGCGTCATACTGAACACAAATTGTTAGAACGGCTGAGATGCCGAGCGCCCTTGATAGTGAGTGCAATGATTTCGCGTGCCGAACATTCAGACGACGCTGTCGTATCACCATCCGCAAACGCCTCTAGACACACGATGCGGGGAGAAGACCCAATAGCAGAGGAGTAAGCAAGTAGATTTGTGCGTTTTCGGATGCACTTAGATGCCAAACGTAGGGTGAGGATTGCGAGGCGTTACCTAGCTTCTTATATCACAAACCTTCGATGCTTCATGATTGAGTCTTCCAGCAGCCCGTCCACTGATATCGAGTGCTCTAACACCAACTGATTCGGATGGAATTATGAGTATGGGATCTTATCTGAACAGGCATTTTCTCATTCTTCCTTTTCCTTCCTTCTTAACCATCCAGGTTAAGAAAGCTAATCTACACACATGCAAATATGTCAGCCACTCTTCTGCCTCATATCACAACTACAACTTGAACGGCGCCAGCTCTTAAGACGTCCATCCAAGTGGTCAATGTGGATAGAGGCAATGTCGAGTACAAGATCATTGATGCGAACGATCTGTCCAAATATGAGGCGTTTGGTTCTTGTACGCGCTGGCCAAACTCTGGCAAGGAGACAACAGGGGGAGATATCGGGGAAAAGGACTTCCTTTTAGGGTTTGCCAAGAATACGGAGTAGAGAAATATCTTCCTGTTTTTATTTCTGTTGTTAGAAGATTGTAGTATGTGCAAATAACTGCGGAGATCATGGACCTCTAGAGAGATTCAAGCAATTCTTTGTAGGTCGAACTCGACTAATGCTTCTCTCATTCTTGGCCCTTCTCTTCCTCTGAGATCTTGTGCAACAAGACAATTACTTAAAGCGTTTTTAGCTTCTCACAGGAATCATCAACTTTGTCGGTCAGGTTCAAAAGGGCCAACTAAATCGCCGAAGGCAGTGAACCAAACTCGGAGCAAGGATATGAACCGTGATCAACGGAAATAGGCCGAATTCGAGCGCCCTGCATAGATTTTACCCTAGACAATCTGCAGAGACCTTGTAATTCGATTTAAAAACGCAACCGGATCTCCCGCGCATGAGGAAATAACCCAAGTTATGTAGGGCTGTCGACTAGCCCAGAATCAGATGCAAGGTATAAATGAGGCCCACATCAACCGACGGAAGCTATCTGGTTGGGATCGAGCTGCAACGATCGTGATAGAAATAGGAATAGTGAGTGATTGTCGATCAGCCTGAACATGTGATATTGAGGGGATCAGTATCATCAGCCACTGAGGCTCAACATGTCGCGCGCCAGTTTGCGGAGTATTGGGGTTTCACAGCAGATATGCAGCCCGTCATAGTCACGACGGGATTCAGCGTCGTGGTGTAAAAGTGGTGAGGTATAGAAGGATTCTCACTGCAGATAAATCAACAAATCAATAAGAGATATGATGAGATATCACGCAATTGAAATGATGTATAGCGTCCCACAGCGGTCACTGAAACATCTGTATCTTTTGAAGACAGGAATGCTGGCGTTGTACGGTGTCACTTTGGAGATGGCGAGAATTTGTACTATTCGTGTTGCCGGGCGAGTGCAACAAACCGTTGAATGTACGCAGTTAATCGCGGTCACGCGTCTTGTCCCGTCTGCTTTAGAATCCGAAGGGAGCTCGTATCTAATCAATTGAGGAATTCATGACCATAAGTCGGGACCCTGGGGGCAACATTCTGACATGTGAAAGTGGCTCAATGGCAGGGAAACAACAAGTGCATGCCACGAAAAGCAGGGATCGAGTCGGGCGGACTTGCAAGGGACCCTTGGAGACTCTTGATTGATCGGTCGATAAGGTAAGTAGAACGACTCGGTTAACGACTTAACGTGATGCGGCGAAGGAAGAAAAGGTCAAAAGGGGAATCAAGTTCGTGGTCGTGGGACTTTGACAGGATGATAACGGAGCCGCTTTTCTGGAAGCGACATGGACTTCTTTTTCTGCTTTGGCTTCCGAGGTCATTCATGAAGCTCGTGTTCTGATATCGAGGTTTACCGCGGCAGCAGCTGGAACGAATCTCGCCAAGTCGGGCAGTAGGATTGTTGGTCTCTTATCAATTTCTTCTGAGCATCAAATGGACGCCTCACAATGGCTGTTGCTAGCTGATAGGACTTTAGAGGTTGGAGATAAGCAGAGGACATGCTATACTCAGACGAGGATTGGATGTGTAGCTTGGACAGACTCCTCCCGAGCGGTTGCAGAATGCAGATGCATGCGAGGAGAAACGGACTTGGGATGGCGCCGTCTTGAAACGCATCATGACGAAGCTTTAAGTTGTATTATCTGATTCGAAATTGCATGGCTTGCGTGGTCTCCCTTGAATCCTCTACGGTCGTGACTCCGGAGAGAAAACAACGCTTCATTTTTCATGTGTTAACTGAGCCCTTGCAAAAGCTGATAAGCCAGGAGACTAGACAGTGGAGGGGTTCGAGTTACCCCAAATTGATAAATCTCCTGTCCACATGAATTGTCTCGGGATGCCCCAGACGAACGCAGCTTCATCAGCGATCACCTCCAAAGACGCGTGGCGCGCCAATGCTGGTATCCAGCACTATATGCCCGAGAGAAAAAGGAGACTACGGTATAATATGTAGAACACCAAAATTGGCAATGTCTTTTGTTGAGGAGCTTGAGTTGAATTTGGTCATGGATTCGTCACTCATCACTTTATGGTGGCCATTGGATGTTGGAGAAAAAGGGAAGCAAGAGAGAGTGAGAGAGTGGGGGAGGGGAAACAAAGGAGCCACTTTCACATGCTAAGTCAACAACACGCGCAACAAACTCCAGGGACGCGCAGAAGGTACGTACCTACCCAATTAACGAGATGCCATCCCGTCATCTTTTGGCGAAGACAAGACAACTGAAACGAGGAATGAGCGAGCACTCAAAAAGTCAGGGCATGAACAAGGGCGAACATGGGCGAACATGGGCGAGCAAGGGCGAAACATGGGCATGCGGCTGAGTCGGACCACTATCTCGAGCCGAACAGCACCCCATCTGCCCACCATTTGGTCGTGTACTGAGACTCTGAGTGATTCTTGCTGTAAGGTACTGAAGAGAGAGCATCATCATGTGAAAGGTTAGTCGAGGCACGTGGCTGAGATGTCATTCAGAGAACTAAGAAACAAATAATCTCTCATCCTCGTCCTCATCCAAAGGGAGACCTCACCAGAAACAGATGATCCAAGGAGATGCGCAAATCAATTCAGCCACAGATATCCATCCGTTTTCATGATAACTTAGTAGTACCCATCAAAAGCTACGTCAAGTACCCACCCCACCCAAAATAGCTCTAAAGATACCTTGTCTAGTACAAGCACATGTTTGCGGCGCCCACTCTCCCTCTCTCTCTCTTTTTTGAACCCTTGCCTAGCACATGCTAAATGCCAACCCAGAAGCAAGAACCTGACAGTGGGCGATGGCGATGGCGATGGGGATGGCGGAAAAAGTTGCTTCAATTGGGCCTCGATGTTTTCTTTGTAAAGGTGGGTTACTTTCGGAACTTGTGGTCCTCTTTCCTTTATTATCTACTCTACGGATACCTCTATATACCCTTTTTTGTTCCCTCTTCCTCTTCTCTCCAAAGTTCCCTGATAAATCTTAAACTTTAACCGCCCAAAAGCTGTAAGTACCGACTTCTATACTCTCATCGACCTTGCTGTGGCGTCCCACCAACAATCTTGCTCTACTCCTCCCCTTCTGACCTCACGTCCGTCTACTTGCTTCTCTTTCCTTATCGTACCGTTCCTTTTTAGCCTCTGCAGGTCCCCCGTCAATTGCTACACCATCTCGCTTTCCTCCCCTCTTCCCATCTTACTTCTTTCACCTTGCACCATCTTACCTAGAGCTCCCCTCTTATAACTTGCAGTACCTGACTTAAACTCCCAAGCTTATCTACCACTCGTCATTTGACCGTCATCTCAATTTGACACCTGATCGACCGACTGATTGACTTATCTTGAACCTCGCAACCTCGTCAACTCTCACTTACACCAATCCTTCGCGATCAATCTTAAACCGTCACCATGTCTCACCAAGTTAACGGCGACGTGAGCGCGGCCGAGCACTCTGCTTTCCTCCAGGTATTTATCCCATATATATCATTGCACAACCCAAACTGACCCTCTGCCAGCATCTCCTCAACTATCCTTTGATCAGCGACGGCGTCCACACCTTCAAGTCCAACGAACTTGGCCAGCGCTCCATCAGACTCACCGACGCCGCTTATCAGACCTTTGCTGCCCCCGTCGTTCCCTACTTCTCCGGTCCCTACCAGTATGTCTCGCCCTACTTCCAGAAGGTCGACTCCCTAGGCGACAAGACCCTCGACCGTATCGACGAGAAGTTCCCCGCCGTCAAGAAGCCCACCGATGAGCTCTACCAAGATACCCGAGCTCTCATCATGTTTCCCCTCCAGAAGGGTCTCGAGGGCAAGGACCATGTCCTTGATATCTACAACTCTGAGATTAAGAAGGTCGAGCAAGGAGGTCTCGTCGCCCACGGAAAGGCTGCCGTTACCACCGTCCTCGTCGTTAGCAACGAGACCCTCTCTTGGTTGAGCTCTTTCTTGCACCAGAAGAAGGCTGAGGCCGCCAGTGCCACGAACGAGAAGATTAATCAGTGAACATCTCGCCTTTACGACGATGGCAGCACGAGCTTAATGACCGTGCTCCGCTAAATTACACTTATACCCTCTCTGTTTTCCTTTTCACTTGAGAATTGTTTTAAAACGTGGTATCTTCTCTTGTACCTCCCTTCCCTTTTTGATACTTGGAGTTTTGAAGGCTATGAGAGTGTAAGACCGGCGTGTTCAGGCCTATAACCCCCGACACTGTTTCATGCCCTTTCTGGCTTACATCTCACTCATGGCCTCAAGTGGTCTCTGGCATCTACCGCCCAGACTTCCTTGTCGAGCTAGGTTATGTCCATCTATCTTTTCTCTGACTCATCAGCGCAATTGAATGCTTGGCTCTTGTCTCCATTATACTCTTTTCGTTTGCGGATTGGTTCGATGACAGGGGAGTGTCGAGTTCTGACGGAGGATGTAACAACCATACGGGTGTGTGACTACGAGATTTTTATGTGAAGGCAGGTGTTTTAGTTATCGGCGATGTGTACTTTGAGATACTTAAAAACGAGCTAATAGACCTTTTTACATTCTTCATATAACGTGTTGTTTATGATCCCGACTCGGTGTGATATCCCGGGTTCTTCAATAGTTTACCTGTGAGTAGTCCTCTCAATCTTGGAGTCCGATATGCCAGTTGCTCATTGGGTACATTCAACCTTTGATGGAGGACTCGTCACTGGTAGGTTGGCCAGCAACTTCAGTAGTGAATAGTTTGTTGATATTGCATTTCTCTTGTTGAAAATCCCGGTACAGGCAATGGGAGATGCAAGTTAGCGAGAGACAGAATCTTGTGTTTTGTCTAATCGTCCGCCTGATCGTGAGTTGTTCAGGCCACGGCTCGTCAAATTGGTATAGTTACATCACTATCTAATCACCATCTCAAGGATATAATGTTTCTATCTCGGGCTGCTGTGTGACTTTCGCCAATCCTTCCGCCCTATAACCACTAAGTGTTTGTGGCCATCTCAGTATTTTGGAAACTTATAGCATCTGTTCCTTGAGTATTGAACACGCACATGATTCGATGTTTTGTTCTTCATTGGCTGTTTTAAACAAGAGCAATAGACTATGGGAACTCAACTTAATGGGAATTCAGGTCTAATATTAAACTCTGACAGCATTGCAGTCGAATATTAAATCTTGAGTCCCACTGGGTGATGTTCGAAGCATACATTGGACGACTTATGTTCAGCTATATGGCATGGCCCGATGTGAATGTTACTTGATGTAAGCATTCTGAGCCCATATGGTAGATACACATGAGGTTCCAACTGACATATCTTGTTATATTTGTCATGTGTTGGCTAAGGGCAATAGTCAAGAAATATATGAGCAAGTCAATAGTATGATGAATTTAACACGTATCATTGATTGTGAACTGAATAAATGAATCGCTACGGTCGAATATAAGGGTGCAGTGTCTGGTGAGCAGCGGAGTGCGACGGTCGTGATGTAGGAAATAACAAGTTAACGTGTCTAGCCGCAAACTCGGCGAGGGAGGTAGACTTCTGTGAGAACCTTATATGCCATTCCACCACCATTTTCGTGTGTCATGTGTTCAAATCCGCGGTGTGCTGGAGATTATCGCAGTGTACGGCGAGGATATCTGCTTGAAGTTCAAGAGTGAAGCGCAAACGAGACGCTACAGAATACCTCAGATACAAGTTATTTTTATCAGCATAGTAAAATATCAGATACTGTAGATGCCAATTATTCATTATTGATGGCAACTCATGCTCTTTCACTATACAGACGCTTTCGCTAATCGAGTGTCACTCTTCATCTGTTGGGCTTCGTCTCGGTCAGTGCAACTTACAACTATGCCTACAAACTTTGAGGAAAAAACTTGAAGTAATCTGACTTTGGCTCTGTATATCAAACTTTCGTGATTGGGCCAGCGACACAGGTGATAAAGAGCTTTTCACTGTGCAGTTGCAAATTTCGTGGTTATATGTACATAGAATCAACACCATTGTAGAAATCGGGATAGATTCTATGCTTTAAGTATCAGAACACTTTTTTATCAAAAAAGTCATCACAGGTCTCTGTCCATGTATGCTTTCCCTGTTTAGTCTTTTTGGTACTGGTTCACTGGGTTTATTTGACGCTTTACTCGCAGTCCTTGAGTTTATAAACCCTTAAGGTCAAATGTGAGCAACTTTAACATCGTGAGAAAGCTTCATCTCAGGAATAGCTTTTTGTAAACTCAATATTCCCTCAATAGTACATATGGCATCTAGCAGTCGGTTCTTATATCTAAACATATCTCGTCTTTGACAACAAGGTATAATTTCAACTTACATCAGGTTTGTCTACAGTCACTCAGAACGCTAGAATACAACTCACCAATGCCATTCTAGCCAAGCCAGTATTATCTAAACAGCAACATGGCAGTCAACGTTAATACGATCAAGACCCCTGGAGATGCTACCCATAAGGGCAGGGTGGTAATCCTTAACGGGCCCTCAAACGCACGAAGGATGGCCCTCATGAAGAACCTCGAGTCACGTCTGGTCGGCTGCAAGACTCAAGTGGTCGACAGCTATATCATGGCCGACCCGATATGTCCCCATATCTGTCAACGAAATCTGCGGTCGGTTTACCTTGGCGAGATACGGAAATCGGCAAACCAGGGCTACACAGTTCTGGTGACAGCTTGTCTTGTTGACAAATTGGAACATAGACAAGTCATCGACGATATTATGGCTATTGTCTGCGGAAAGGATGTTGACATGTTCTGGGTTAACATCCACGACGAATGGGTGGTTCTCACACAGCAACCATCAATTCCGGAGCATTTTCAAGAAAAGTGCACGGGACGGAGTGCCTCGCGGAGGATGACTCCGCAAAATCGACTTATATTCCCTTCGAAGAAAAGTCATAAGCTGGATGGTGTCAGCCTCGTAACCCGATCGCTGTTCGTGGGAGGCATCAAGGAGGCAGTAGACAAGATCTCGGAGGTTATGGACCGGGGAAATATGAGACTTTGAATGCATGTCACTATGTCTTAGCTCTTACTTCTCTTGTTTTTAGATTACTATGACACTGAAGGTTAACGGTATTAAAAAATTGCCATTGGACTTGGAAGTAAGCCACTTTACATGCCAGTGGACGACATGATTAACGACATGGTGTTGAGTATGAATCAAAACTGAGACAAGGTAGTCTTCAGCGGCAATAAAAGAGACCTCATCATTCGCCGATAGCCATTTGATAGCTCTTAAACATTTTGTGCAACAAAACATTGAGTCAGGAAACTCAAAAGTTCTCTTTCCATCACTATGAGTGTACAAATCGCTTACCCTGTACCCCATTACAATGAATCAACATTCCTACACAGCTGTCAAAAGTAAGACAAAACAACAAGATTGGTCTAGCGATATTAAGTTCGGAAACAACGGTATCCAACTGAACCCGATGCGGTGGCTTACACATGTTTCTTAAATGTGCAACGCAGTAGGTGAACATCGTGATGTGATATAAGGCACAGAAGAGGCGCAGAACAGGTGCACCGCATGTAGATTGCCTGATTCAGTCTGTTCACACAAGCAGGTATCCAAGCAACCAGAACACGGCGTCTATTTCACAGAGATACGTACTCCGTAAACAAACAACACATAACTTAAAGCTCTTTTGATATTATTGAGACGGAGAAACTAGTCGAGATGGGGCTTCGGCTATGATAAGCATATCCACAGCAGCCAAGACGACATTATTCATAGCAGAATGGAATGGGAGGATGGTTGTTAAAAAATCCGAATTGTCGAATTTTCTAAGGATGGTACCGAGAGGAGGATCGACAAGTGACACGCCCATAGCGAATCAAGGACCGAGGTCTTAGCGAGTAAGTCAGCCCGCCTGGGCGGCACTTGGAGAGATTAATGACTACGACGTGTCTCGGTATTTTTTTTTATAAATAATTAAATTTATAACTTTAGTTTAGTTTGACAGGTCGATACAGAGAAGACAAACAGTACAGATTGGTAATGTCGTAATAGAATGGATATCAACGTCAGCACCAGTGAGAAAGAGAGAGGAAAAAACAAAACAAACCAGAGGCATACCTGACTGTTAAGAACATGGTGGTTTTATTAAACGCGGATCAGGGACGGGATATAGGACAAGGGACCAGGATATGGGCCTGCAGGTAAAATAGACTAGGGGAGGAAGTCAACTGTCAATTAGGCTTAGGTAAGGACCTCGCTTATTGGATTATGTTGCATGGTGTTGCATTTTCTGCGAGATTTTGAACATGGGGAGCCTTATACGAGATGAGCGATGACAGGTCTCATGGACAACTTACAAGTCGAGTGCAGCAGCTGAGTCTGAGGATTTTAGTTACTTGAGGCGCATATGGTGAAACAAAAGGATGTCGTCAGCCGGAAAGCTAAAAAGATCGACATATTCACCAGCGAACGGATGTCTATCAATGGCGAATAACACTATTCATGTTCAAAGTACGCAGTAACAAAGCTGTTGTTTGGTTCAAGGCTGTTGGTGTTGGGAGCTGGGGCGGACGCTATCTACACACTTGAAACGCTCGGCGACTCTGTAGCGCAAGTTGTAACGGAGGGAGCAGGCAAACTCCACTGGGGAGAGGAGATAGAGACAGCCCGGTAGTTTGGTAGTAATTAATTGTTAGTGAGTGCTACGGTTGACTACCTGTCTGGCGACGGTAATCCCGTGGTTACATGGGTACCAAATACTTGGCCAAGGCTCGGAGAAGTGAAATGTTTTCGTCCTTGTGCAAACAAAAGATATCACAGAACAAATATGTGATGTCTATGCATACGGCATGGCATGTACAGGAAATATCGCCAAGGAGATATGAATAAATCTGCTATTATTATCTTCCTGTTTCTTCAGGCTTCAGCTATGCACATGACTCCGCGCAGCAGCAGGGGTCGTGCAGAACGATTATGTTATGCCCAGGGTTGTTGTCCCAATGTTTTTAGTCCCTGGACGGTTATCGCCACGAACTGGTGGCGTTGACATGCAGACGGTAGACCAGCCGTTATGCATACAGCTTCAATTATCGGTAAGGTTAATCGCCTCCAGTATTCAAGACCAAGGGCTAGACTACTGATGTCGTCAGTCGATCGTTCTCCTATCTTTTTGTCTGATCGTTGCGGTTCCATCGACGGTCAGTCGAAGATCCAATGTCACTCCACCAAGAATGAGACACCCTGGACTGCCTGGTGACGGTTGGTGATGTGCTGTCTATCTGAAACATACGCAGTATCTCATGCTGCCGTTGGCTACAAAAGCTAAAAGGTTCGAAAGCAGGCAGGGTAGATCATTAATGGCTCGCCATGATCTCATATTTGTCTCTCTGCGAGCGTTGCTATTTCCCCCTTTCAACCACGCCCATATGTAACACGATGGAGATGTTCGTTGCCCCGATGGATTCCTCGTACGTAGAGTGCATGCATCGTCAGGTGGACCGTACAGGAGCGAGCAACAGGGTATAGTACGCGCACCTGTAACTTGGCGCAAGCATAGCTGAAGTGAAAACGTCGCATACGTAGGACCGACAGGTATTATTTGTTTCCTTACCGGCTATTGACATGAATCAATATACGGATAGTCTTGAATAAAACGGCTTACCGGATGATACCAAAGACCGCATATTTTTCCTGTTTTGTTTCTCAACCCCAAGGGACCCCTGCCGATCGTTTCCGCGCCTGGTCACATCGCCCGTTGAGCCTATCATGAGGTCTTTTGGTCTTGGACAGAGAAGGTCAAGCTTCGGACAAAGAGTAGGCATACTACGTAGCTTAATACCGATGAAGGAAACAGAAACAATGGCTGTTAGGTTGAGTTAGAGCATATTAAGTAGCGCGTAGTAAGTAGCTGGTTGTGGATATACGGAGGGATACACCTGTACAATGTACAAGTTAAGAGTGGCATGCTTGTGCGACGTGCTCAAGACATTCCGGATTTCTGCGTTCTGTGTTCATTTCCATAATTAGTCTTGTCGATACCCCATAGATAAGGTACCGTAGACTTTCAACTACTACGTAGTACGTCGTAGGTAATTGTACTCATGGCAGATATGGACGTCGACTCCTTTCGTCTTGTGTCACTTTCCACTGATATGTCACTTATCGCATCTAGAAGGCGGATTGCTTTTCCCCTAACTTCTCAATCTTTGGTGTGCGTTCCTTCAAGACGTTAAACGTCAAAAACCTCATCAACAATCAACTCGAGAACAAAGATAATTTCCCACATTGGGGTCGGGGCTAACTTATCAAGGTTGCGATTGGCTGTGTTATCCTTTAGGCCGGGGTTTAGAAGTGGGGGTGATCACCCATGCTGTCACGCTATGAAGAATGAGAGACGACCTAAGAGACCCAGATCGAGTTGAAGAAACAGCACGAGTTTGAGGTAATTAAGATGGTTAGACCGTAGAGGGATGAGGTTTCCAAGTGAAAGCCTTATTAGGTCACTACGTGGATTATACCTATGGATTACCCAGCGTATTCAAGGTGGTATATCATACGCTGAGAGGGGTTATACATCTTCTATTGTATGTAACCTGTCAAGTTCATTGTTGGTGACAATGTTTGAACCGAGAGACAGGAACAATCTTTCTTTGTTCAACTTCAACCCTGGCAGCCTGGCCCTGGGTCGATATCGCACAGAGAGTGGAAGTGGAACCATCCAACAGCAACAACAGCAACCGTAACGGCGCAGTCCTATTGTGTATTAGAGACCGGCAGTTGAACGGTCCGGTTGAGCTCAGATCAAGTATACGTGACATATGATCACTAACGAAAGCTTAGATTATGCTCCGTCGGTTTTTGGCTTGACTTTTCCCGGGTCCTGTCCAAACTCTGAAAAGAAAAAGGAGTCAACTGCTAGTCTACCGCGTCAAGCTTGGAGCTTACAGAGAAAAGGCCTCTGGTTGTGACTTGTCATGAAAACTCCTCGTTAGCATGAAATAAGCAACAAAAATCTGCATAAACCGTGACCACATGGATACTCGATAATGGATCCCAAATGAATATCTCAACGTCCGAACTAAAAAGATAGCATCCACGTTTCTCATTTGAGCCCGTCATAACGTCGCGTCGAGCGCTGAGAACTCCCCCAAAAAACAAAAAAATCCGCTGCCAGTCGCCGCCAAGTACCCGGAACCAAGGGACCCATGACCCCTGCGTCAACCGTGCAGTGTGCCCCTGACGGCCCAGGCACCCCGGGCCCTTTCAATAGTGGATGGGATTGGCTTTTAGTAGCTCCTCTTTCTAGCCCCTAATGTAGGTACCGGTGCTATCCTTGAGGGCCTGAGCTGCGGCCGAAGGCGAGAGAGCTTTCCCCCTTCCCTCTTGTGGGTTGGCTTTGGCTTTGCTTGGGTCTATTTGTTCCGGACTCTTTTGTTTGGAAGTTTGTTGCTCTGGTGCTGCTGTCTATGAGTAAGAGACACTGCTGAGTGATTTCCTAAAGTTGTTCATGTAAGAGACATTGATAGACAGAGCGTCATGTACCTAGTTGATAGCTGTACTGCATGAAAACACAGTCCCCTTGCTTTGGGCAATCCCCCAGCTGTGATCCAGTTGAGTCGCCGTTCGGTACAGTACCTGTCCCAGAAAATGACTGACAAGGGGTCAAAGCCCACTGGAAGTCCTCCGTCTGGGTACACTACTGCGCTCCGTGTGCGCCATCTGTCTCATAATTTCGCCCGCTGAAGCCCTGTTTCCTCCACTACAGTGGACGGCAGTCTCTTTGCCTCTCTCTCTCTCTACTGGAAACAGTACGTACAGGTACATGCACTTGGTCCTCATTCCTTGCTTAACTGTCTTGCTCCATCGACATTCATTCACTGTTGCTCTCTCTCCACACGCCCCCCAAACTTACACCCATCCCCGTTGCTTCTCTCTCCCCTTACTTTTCCTTCTTATCCCCTCTCGTTTCTCGAATCGAATTTCAATCTTCCTTCTCTTCTTCCTTCCTTGCTTTTCTACTCAAAGCCCGGTTGACTCGAGCCTTGAATGAAGTCTTGAGTGAGGAGCGGAGCCCCCCCAAGTACAACGGGCACGCGAAGATTGAAGCCAACTCGAGAACAAATACAACAATAGTTGCGAATACCAGCAACTGTTCTCGAATCAGTTCGACGACGACGACTATTATTTCGATACCCCAGATTTACGAAGGAAACGAGAGAACGATTCTCTCTCTATTCAGCAACAGCCAAACAGCAATGATGCCTCCCTCTTTGAACACCCACCCTTCCTTTACCCGTCCTCGGACTAGCGACCGCGATGGCAGGCCCAGCACCCGCGACCAGGGCGCTGATCAGAACCTCCTGATCCCCAGCCGAACTTCATCGCTTCACTCACGCATCACACAACCTATCCCGTCAACCCTCAACATGAAGCCTCAGCAGCGCACTCCAAAGACTTTGACGCATGCTTACATGGTTTGCGGTGTTGGCCGTGAGCCTTCGCAATGGGTCAAAGCTCCCGCCCCGGCCCAAGGAAAGATTGGCCACATGAAGGGTGCTGTTGGTCAATTCTGGCTTCCAGAGATTCTGGGCAGC
This sequence comes from Fusarium torulosum, assembly GCA_900312805.1. Classification (NCBI taxonomy): domain Eukaryota; kingdom Fungi; phylum Ascomycota; class Sordariomycetes; order Hypocreales; family Nectriaceae; genus Fusarium; species Fusarium torulosum. Next base: position 144,043 of record ONZP01000196.1, read on the forward strand.
AGTCCTCGTCTTGAGCAGGATAATGAGATTGCTCGTGCTCTTCACTCTGCTATGAGGGTGCGTATTTTCTAATTCATTGAATACCTGAGATTCACCCAGCTGACCAGTGGCGAAAACAATACAGGCCTGCTTCCCCCATGATGTTGAGATTTGCACTGGCCGAAGCCAGCCTCACTGTGTTCACCATGCTTTTGTTCTTCAGCAGGATTCTTCCCACACTCTCTACGGCATTTCCCTGCGCGTTTGGTCGCGCGCTGACGAGAAGAGGGCTGAGACAATTCGCGACCTCCGTAAGAGAACCGAGAGCGACTACTACGACAACCCCGATGAGACCTATTGGATCCCCTACTGCTTGTCGTTCCTTTCCCGTTACCCTCTCTACAACCTCCTTGGAGATTATCTGAGAGGTATGTGGATCCACTGGAACAAGGCCACCAACCTGTTCCACGCCGAGGAGGTTTCCCGAATTCTCAGCTTCCCTGCTCCGCGCCTCAACGACCTGGTGCGCATCGACATGAAGGACTACGCACTTTGCTACCAGTTCCCATCTTCGCCCACCGGATTCCAGAACTTCGCCATGTGGCCCCTCTTCAACTGTCTGTCGATTCCCAACATTGTCGGTGTCATCGAAGCGGCCATCTCTCCTACCCGTCGCATCATTTTCGTCAGTCACTACCCTGCCATGCTCACCATGGCTGCCGAGACCGTACGATACTGCGTACGAGTTTACGAGTGGAGTGGTCTCTACGTCCCTGTCGTCCACGCCCGACACGCCAAGGAGCTGGTCCAGGAGCCTGGCCCTTACATCCTGGGTATCACCGTCGAGTGCCGCTCTCTTTTCACAGCTCCCACAGACGCTCTGGTTGTTGACCTCGATCGCAACTTTGTTCTTACCTCTAGCCCTCCCACCGCTCTTAACCCCGGACAGCGCAACAAGTTTGTCACACGACTGACACAAGCCTTGAACGGCGATGTCACTCCTTCAGGAGTTCCCCAGCATCTCCGATCTGCTTACGGTGGCGGCAAGCTTGTGCCTGCTGGTCAAATCATTGTGATGCGTGGAGAGGTTGAGTCTATCCAAGACCCCGAGTGGTGGAACCAGGATGCCGTCATGGCTGTTATGGATCACGTCTGTGAGAAGCTTGGACGCAACACTGGAATCAAGGCTGTCTTTGGTGGATCTGTGAAGAAGCCTCTTATGACCAAGGTTTCAATGCGCCACCTCAACGAGATTGTTCGTGAGAGAAACCAGTACTCGCGAGATGCTCTCGAGGCTTGGCAGGATTTCATTAACCTCAAGGGTCGCATGGACACTGAGCTCAGCAAGGTCAACAAGCGAAACAACTACCTGGTGGAGGAGCTCGAGAGCTGGAAGCAGCAGTTCCTCAAGTTCCAGGCCTTCGCTGAGACACTTACAAAGGAGACTCAAGACCTCAAGGTTAAGATCGACACACACAAGAGGGAGAACCGTCGCCTGGCTACTCTTATCGATCAACAGAAGGATGATAACGCTCGTCTTTCTGTGCGCCTTACTGGCACTGAGAAGCAGCGTGATGACGCTCTCGAGGCTCTGGTTCTTCAACAGGAGATCGCCGAAGAGCTTGAGCGTGAGCGCAAGAGGAACAAGAAGGAGCTCTCTCAGCTTCAGCACACCAACGTCAACATTACGCGACAGCGTGATGAGGCTCGCAGAGTTGTCCTTCACCTTCGCAGTCTCATTGGTGGCCAGAGCCATCACATGGAGCATCTCATCCAGTCTATCGCCAAGCCAGATGACTTGGCCCAAGAGATTGAAGAGGGTTACGATGAGGTTGAAGAGGAGACACAGCAAGCTGCCGAGCCCGGCCGCCTTACTCCCAGCCCTGCTCCCCGAAACAAGCGTTACTCATCATCAAGCTTCAACGATGTGGCTGATCGCCATCTCAAGGACAAGACTGATGCTATCGCACACATTGTGCGAAACATTGCAGAGCAATGCCAGGCTGCTGTTGAGGGTCTGCAGCTCGCACATGATGCCGAACTAGGGAGTTCTAGTAGAAGGAATTCTAGCCTCTCTACCACCCCGAGCGATGACGGCCACTCCAACGCTACGTCAGAGACTTGCGACGATTCCCTCCTTGCGCCGCGGTCCGGGAGGGCGTCCAGTATCCCTCCCACCCCGGATCTCATTCCCAACAGGAGCAGCACAGCAATGTCCTTTGCCTCTACAGCTACGACTCCGGAGCGGTCGTCCCAGCAGTACCACCTTCGAGACGAAATCCCCACCAAGATTGTTGAGGATGACGAGGAGGACTTCGAAGACAGCCGAAGCGATAACGGAGGCGTCACACACGAGACAGGAGTCGTTTCTAAGCATCAGTACCAGCACCACCCCCAGTCCCTGATGCACAGACAGTCTGGCGCCAGGATCAGCGCCCTGGGTGTCAGCCGCCGAAAATCTTAGAGGACATGTGAAACTCTGAGCTGAGCTTGGGTGGTATTACTTATTTATTGCTATTTTATTTATTTATGTTGTGTTTGGCGGCTGTTTTGGATCAAAACCTGCGGGCTACGGCGTCTAATGTCTCTTTTCTTCTTCAACTCTTCTGCCACCACCTATTTCCTGTCTCATTTGATGAGCAGCTTAGCTCATATACCTCCGTCGAACCCTGGCGGCACTTTCTCATTATGTTAGAGTATTCTTCTACGAAGCGGTGTTTGTTAACTCTACGTCGCCCTTTTGCCTGGCTTGAAGGACGGCATAAGAATGAAACACATTTTAAAGATTCAAATAATTCATGTGATATGTGATATGAAGTGTCGCATACGTGACTTGGCTTTGATAAGAATGTGATCTTACTGTGCATGTTCGTATTGTTACTCTCGAATTGGCTGCTGTGTTTTGACATGATTTTAACTTCACGTCCCGTTCCTCTGATACAAGTTTTGACTTGATTCTATGGAGCGCGCGGTAACTTGCACGCCTGATAAGATAAGCTGCAGGTCCCATAAAAAAGTTTCCATTAGCAGCCTCTTGTCCATTGAAAGTGGCAGCGCAATAATCTTCCTTCAAAAACTGCTTCGACCTTCATCTTTTCTTCTATCTCACAGTTTTCTTCGTCATGGCCGACCCTTTGTTGACATCTCTTTGTGGAATCTGCCATATATCAACTCCGAAATATAAATGCCCACGATGCGGTACCCGAACCTGCTCCCTCGCATGCATCAAGAAGCACAAGGCCTGGTCTGAGTGCACCGGCGAACGCGATGCAACAGCCTACATCGCCCCATCGAAACTCCGCACACCCGCCGGTGTCGACCACGATTATAACTTCCTACACGGGATCGAGCGCTCTGTCGAACGAGCTGAGAAGCTTCTCGTCGAAGAGCGCGGCATCGTGCAGGAGGAGGAGTTGCGCCCGATGACGGTCCAGGAGGTTAAGTGGAAACCAGGACGAGATGGGCGCAAGCGCAAGGTTCTTGTAACGAGAGTTTTGCGCGAAGCTAAGGCCAGGACTTTTGAACGATTCCTGGCTGCGCGATTGAAGAAGTTGAACATTACCATCGTGTGCGCGCCAACAGGAATGGCGAGACAAAAAGAGAATAACACGACTCTCAATCGCCGAACAAATAGGATCAACTGGCAGGTCGAATGGATGTCACTTGAGGATGTCCCAGATGCAGAGCCGAAGAAAGTGCGAATACTGTCCAAGGTCATGGATGATGTGCCGCTATATCAAGCATACCATGATGCGTTAGAAGAGCAGCGCAAGGCGAGGGGAGAACATGTGAAGAAGATCCCACGAACGGGTTTGGATGGACAAGTGCAGGACTGGACAAACTCGACATGGTCATCTGGATCATTTGCGCTTCAAGACCCTTTTACCGGCGCCTGGACAAGTCACCACGACACCGAACCAGGCATGTGGCCATCCGAAAGACTGCAAACTCAGAAGCGGCAGTTCCAATTCTTCCTTGCGAAGTTCCGTACACCCTCCGACAAACGATCGGTTGTTACAAAACTGAAGCCCGAAGCTTGTTTGCGGGACGAACTTAAGGATACTCGAGTACTGGAGTTTCCAACAATATGGGTACTTAACCAAGGCCAGGAGCTTCCCGAAAGCTTCATGCTCGGCCCCAAAGATGTTGTTCCTCAAGAAGGCAACAAGAGGAAGAACCCGCCTGGGAAGAAGGGACCTGGAAAGCCGAATAAGAGAAGAAATAAGGGAAAGGATGTTGAGGAGGGTGAAGTCCAGAGTGACGACGAGGGTCAATCAGATGATGGCATCAGTGCTGGTGTTAGTGGAGTTACGCTCGAGGCAGGCGATGTGATTGCTGAGCAAAGCTTTGGAGAAGAGGATGATGAAGACGACGACGACGACACGAGTAGTTCGGGGAGTGATAGCGAATGAGATTGAAGGACAAGCTCATAAGCTGTATTAGAAAGATACCCAAAGGATCAAAAATCATATTCATATTTAATTATTTCATGTTAATCTGAAGCCTATCATGACTTGGTAGTTTTGGTGTTGAGCGTTCCATATGAAGTGGCTGTGCTTTGCTGTCAGCCACATGATAGAACTGGCGCCGACCACCTGTAAGGACAGTGAATAGCTCCCCGCGACATCGACATTCAATCCCACTGCCACTTTAAACCGTACACGTACACTTACATCTACGCTCGCTTCACCATTCGCTATCGCTCAACCATTGCAAGTACCATCTGCCTCAACGACGAACCCCACGATAATATACGCCTCCCCCGCATCATGGTTTGATTGGGCGCTGTCACCTCCCTCGACGCCGCTACAATGGACGACACACCCACGCCCAAGCTCTCCGAGCTGCTACGGCATCCCGACGACCTCGATAAGATCCCCGCGCTAAAACAGGAATTCTCGCGCAAAAAGGGCGCCGTGGATGGCCAGCTCCGCAGCGGTCTGCGCGAGCAGCTCGAGACGACTCAATCGGGCATGACGGGCTTGAGCGACGGCCAGAAGACAGTCCAGATGATCAAGGAGGAGATGATTAAGATCGACAAGCTGTGCTCCGAATCACAGAACATGATAAAGGACTTTGCAAGCATCAACCTCGTGTCACAGGCACACCGCAACTTCGGTGCCGTCGAAACCATGCGTCGCAACCTCGAGACGTTTAACGACCGCATATCGCGCGTGGAGGCTATGTTACGGGAGGACGACGAGGATGGTGACAACATGCCGAACTTGCTGCCGTGTCACTACGAACTCACCCAACTGAGGAATATTCGCGACGACGCTATGGAGCAGATACAAAGGGCAGAGGACTCGAGTCTGGAGGAGACCTTGGTGGATTACTTTTCGCGACTGGACGATACGATCGATTGGTTCGACGAGCATGTGGGCATTATTGCTCTAAATCTCATCAATCTCGTTGTGCAGGATAATAACGGGCTCGTGGTAAGATTCGCAGTAGTGATGGAGGCAGAGGAGTCGAGTGACCAGCGGGTGTTGGCGCTGCAGGAAGCTCTCAAGGATCATAAGGAGATGGCAACTCGATTCCAAAGCATTACAGACGGTGCGAAGAAGGTCCGTGGCTATAAGGACAAGTTTATACAAGCTATTCGGCTCAGCGCTGAGCAGCAATTCGAAGGCGCCAAGGAAGAGTTTCTCGATGACCCGAGCAAGCTGGATAAGATCATGAAGTGGTATTTCAACGACCTAAACGTCGTCAAGGTCGGAATGTCGCACCTCATGCCCAAAAAGTGGAATATTGTAAAGACGTACGCCGGCGTATACCACCAGCTTATGCACGACTTTCTGGTCGGCATGGTAGACGGCGATGAAGCATCGTCAGCACACACTTTAGAGATTGTGGGCTTCCCAGAGAAGTACTACAGAAAGATGGCAAAGATCGGTCTGAAGCAGGAGGAGCTGGTGCCGCAGGTTATCGATAATCGTGAGGCTGAACTCGTACGCGACTTTCGTGAACTTATCATCAAGTTTCTCGATGAGTGGATCGATCGTATCTTCGCCCAGGAAAAGCGCGACCTGGCAGAGCGTAACATTGAGGGTTCCAACCTGGACCAGGATGAGTATGGCTATTTCCGGACCAAGAACTTCGTTGCTCTATGGCGCATGCTGCGCGAGCAGGTAGACGCCGCTGCTAATTCTCAGCGCGCCGATGTCGTCGAAGGTGTCATCGACGCAATGTTTGCCCGTCTTCGGACTCGTCAGCAGTCGTGGCAGGCTATGCTTGAAGATGAAGCTATACCTTACGAGGAGGGTAAGGTCCCTGAGCTCGAGGGTTTCCAGGCTCTTCAAGATTGGCTCGTGGCTACGGCCAATGACCAGATCGCATGTATCGACGACAACGAGGACGAGGGCCGCTTGGCATACCTTACGAGCTTCCGGCGTCTTGTTGAGCAGCACGTCTCGCCTTCATATCTCGAGCGTATCGACACCGAAGTTAGCATGCTGCGCGACGGTTACGTTGATTTCAGCACATGGTGTATCAATCGCTTTGCTCAAGTCATCTTCTCTGTCGACTTTGGTGCCGTTATGCCTGAGTTTTTCACTCCCAGGTGGTACGGCAGTACAGCTATGAAGCAGATGGTAGTCACATTCGAGGAGTATGTCAACGACTACCGCCAAGTGCTGCACCACTCCCTCGTCGACATTTTCGTAGAGATCTTTGCCGAAGAGCTACTCGTCCGCTACCTGTCCGCCGTTCGCAACAAGGGCGCCAAGTTCCGTCGCACCGAACCCTTCCAGGATAAACTGTTCAACGACATCTCGACAGCTTTCGAGTGCTTCGGCACCCTCCCGTCGCCCGACATCGGCGCCTCTATCAAAGAGACGTGGCGGGTCACAGAACACTTCCTGCGTTTACTCACAGCCGACCGCGATGCCATTGTGGATGCTTATGTGGCTTTCAAAATGGCTTATTGGGATCTAAATCTCATGTGGGTTGAGGCTGTGTTGAGGTCAAGAGACGACTTCGAGAGGTCTATGTTGACAGCGGTTAAGAAAGAGGCTGCCAATGTCGATAGTGGACGTGGGCCAGAGACGATCATGAGTAGAGTCAAGTAACCGAGGATGAATCATGATTTTGTTTACACATGGGAAAAGACAGAGGGACGTGCGGGAAATCTGTATGATAGGCATTCTTCCATGCCAACTTAGCGGCAATGATATCTTGAACTTGTTATATGACCTCACTATTATAACCTGTCTGCGCTTGGTCTATCTGTACCATCAACAAGGCGACAACACGAAACAGTGTATGTCCATAAACCCAATCTCCAAGCATGCAGCATACAAGACGGATTTGATACAGGCTCAAATGACTTAAAGCAAAACAAACGATCTTCATGATACTACAAAGTGTGGACAGATGATAAGAGAACAAACCCATCTCTAATGGGATGCAGACGCAAAAGGAAAAAAGTTTCGCTGTTCAGGGAACTATTCAACAAAAGAATCATGATGATGCAGCCAAAACGATAGTAAGGAAATAGAGTATGTAGTGCGCATTAAGCCCTTCCTTCAAGTGACAATATTGGAAACAACTCTGTAGTTGAGTTTATTATGAGCGGCTAGCCAGGAAGTTTGCAGCCTACAGTTCTTGTTAGTGTTATTTCATAATGGAGATGAAAGTCAAGACCTACCTTGTCAAGATCGTAGTCATATTTCTCGAGAGCATCCAGAGCATCATGTCGCTTGTAGCCCATGCTGGTCAGGCTCTTGAGGATGGGGTCGTCATGCTCAGATTCGGCCGACAAAGTGCGGTTCAAAGCATGCTGACCAGGATGTAAATCACCCGCTGGCTTGTCAGAAGTAGCGGGCTGGGCAGCAGTTGCGCTGGGGGAGTCAAACCCGGAGAAGATGGCATCCCAGTCGTGGGCTTCAGGGGCCTTCTGCTGGTTAGCTCCAGCAGCAGGCTGAGTTGGGCCAGCGGAGCTGGCAGAGACAAAGTCAAAGCTCTCGTTGCCAAAAGCGGTGGATTCGGTCTTGGCCTGGCTTCCAGGTGGGCTGCTGTCGAAAACAGGGTTGAAGTCATCCAATCCAGAGCGAGAGATGTTGGCAAAATCCTCATCGGCAGAACCTTCCTTGGCGTCCTCTAGACCCTCAAAGTCACTGTCCAACTCATCAAAGGCACCCTTCTGCTGAGGAGGGTTGGATGGGGCTGGCTGTTGAGATGTAGGGGCAGTGCCAGAAGCAGCCGCGCCAAAGATATCATCAACCGACGACTTTTGGGCGTTATTCTCGGTAATAGTTGCAGGCGAAGAAGGTTGCTCGATGCTGGATCTTGTTAGAAACCTACTTGGATCCTTTGATAAAATTGTATAGTTACTTACCTAGCTTTGGTCTCCGGGGGTGAATGAGGCTCTTGAGCTGGTGGCGAAGTGCTCACAGGGGCTGCGTGAGTAGACTCGGGCGACTCTTCAACAGGAGCTTTCTCGCCAAACGCTTTGGCAGGGGGAGAAGCAGGCGTGAAGTTGTCATCAAAGCCTCCATTGTCACTGCTTGAATCAGAGTCTTCATCCTCGTCACGCTCGAGTTCCGAGATGGGAGGGAATTCCGAATCGAATGTGGATGACTTGTTGGCCTCAGGGGAAGGCTTGCTTTGGCTCTTAGAAGTGGTAAAGGCAGCAAATGCGTTCTCGAAGTCGGCCTTGGCCTTGGCCTCGTCAGTGCTGCCGAAAGGATCAGCGGCCTCGGCAGGCTTTAGCGTATCGTCATTAGGAGCGTCACGAGGCGCATCGGCAGTGGCCGACGGTGTCTCCGTACCGTCAGTCTTATCAAGATCATCACCAGGGAAAGCACCAGGCAGGCTGCTTGCAACGCTGTCTGACGATTTCATGTCGCCTGGAACAGGGGCAGCCGATCCATGGAGGGGGTCACCGGCGCGCGACGCGGGAGGCGACACTTGACGGGAAGAGGAGAGTGAATCAGTATGGTCGGGGAAGGGCAGGAAGCTAGAGCTGATCTGTCTCGACTCAGGGGGGGCAGGAGGATCAGCAGCAAGAGTTGCCTGGCGGCTCATGACAGGTGAGTTTGACGCAGGAGGAGTGCTGTATGAACCGGCACTGGCAGCTGAGGCACCTGTATGCTGGGGCTTGAAGAATGCCTGAGGTGGAGGGGGAGTGGCCGAAGCACTGGGTGGGAACGAGGGGCCAAAGAGGTCATCGAAAGACTTGTCAGAGGCGTTCTTTGTGGGAGGAGGAGAAGAAAATGCACCCATGATATCAGTGCTTGCAGTTCGGCGAAAGAAGGGGTTGTTGGCACTTGAGGTCGAGGCAGCAGGACTTGCGATCTGAGCCGATGCCGAGAGCGGCGAGCCAGTGTTTGCTTGTCGGAGGTCGTCAATGCTCTTGTTGAGCTCTTCCGCCTCCGTCTTGAGCTTGTCGCGCTCGCCCTCTGTAGTAGACAATTGCTTCTTGTTGATAGCGACCAGTCCCTTCTGCTGACGAGCTTCAGACTTGAGCTTCTCGATTTGTGGTTTGAGCTGCGCAATCTCTCCGTTAACCACCCTAATTCGCTCTCTGAGATTGGTGTTCTCCTGTTGATCCGCTTGGAGAGCCGCCAACATCTGCTGGTGCTGGGTCTGAGTGTCTCGGTAAGTTCCCTCAAGTGCCATGCACTCAGACTGAAGCTTAGAGGTCTCCTTTCGCGCGTTGCTGAGCTGCTCCTCGAGGGCGCGAGTGTCCTGTGCCTCCTTCTCATACAGCGTGCGCAATTGAGCGAGTCGCTGCTCAAAGTTCTGCTTCTGAGATGTGGCCTGGTTCAGTTCGTTCTGAGTTGTGGTCCTCTTTGCTTGAACATCTTGGGTTTGTTTAGACAGAGATGAGATCTGGTTCGAGAGGTTCGCAAGCTCGGTGGTTTCTCCAGAGATGTTCTTGCTGGCCTCATCATTGTCAGACAACAAGTCCTCGGATGCAGAAGGCGCCGAAAGCTTTTGGCCAGAGCCGGTTGAACCACCAGTAGGCTGCTGTGTCAAACCCCTACCGAAGGAGGAGGATGGCACAAATGGCTTGAAGTTTGAACCGCCAGTTCCTGTAAGAGCTGGCTTCATGGGGGAAGTAGGTGTAAGTGCCGAACCACCAGAAAAGGGGTCGTTAGCATTTGAACCCCCTGTTGACATCGGGGCTTGAGCAGGAGGCGGAGGTGCAGGGCTGGAGGTGCCTGATTCAAGGCCGAACAAGTCATCGAGGGCGGACTTGGGCTGAGGGGGAGGAGCTTGTATCACAGGCGCGGGAGGAGGATCAAACGCAGATGTAGCGGTATGGGGACGAACCTGGCTACGGAGGCTAGGAGGAACCAGATTAGCTGGTAGAGTAGTAGGCAGAGGAACTGAGCGGCCGGTCCTCTGTTGTCTTATCAGGTACATAGCAACCGCAAACTGTTCGCGAGTGAGCTGGCCCTGGGAGTTCGTGTCTGCAAGGTCCCAGATCTGAGCCAAGGTGTCTTCAGGTAAATTGGACTGGCTGAAGAAAGTAACGGCCTCCTCTCCTGTGATATAACCCTTATTTCCCTTGTCAAGGTCGGAATAAATCTGATCAAAACGAGCCTTGTCGGCAGGTGTCACTAGCCAGTCACTCGCACCGCTTTGCTGCGGTGACATGGGAGGACGACCAAGAGGACTGTTTGTGCGAACTTGGGCTGTTCCGCTTAATTGTCGAGGAATGGCAGAAATACCAGGACCGGTCGAAGCTTGGCGTGAGACCGGGCCACGACGGGAGGCAGCCTCGTAAAGACCGGCGGGAAGAACATTAGGGAGAGATCTCAATGCTCCAGTCTTCATGGAGGTGAGTAGGTGCATGGCAATAATAAACTCAGTCAAGACAAGAGCACCGCGCTGCTCAGTATCGGCAAGTTGCCATATCCTTCCCAGCGCCTCATTTGGCAAACCAGACTTCTCAAAGATGGTTCTAGCTTGGTCACCGGGAAGCTGGCCACCTTGAAGGGGCTGACGTTCGAATAGACCAGTATATTGTGCGACCTTTTCGGGAGTCAGGGGCGGGATGCGGATCGGTCCGCCAGTGCTCTGGGCTTGGAGAGCGGCTGGAGGAGGCGGCGAGCTGACGGGGACGGGTGGAGGCGGGGGGATGCCACCAGTGGGAGCGCCGCCTTGAGGCGCGATGCCATCGAATCGAGGTAGGGGAGCTTGTTGGAGAGCTATCTCGGGTGAGGGTTCGCGGCCAGCTTGTGCGTGTCCAATGAGTCGTAGAGCGATACCAAAGCCAGCTGGTGTTAGGAAACCTCGGTTCTCCTTGTCGGCAATCTGCCAGATCTACTACGAGTGTGAGCACCAAGCTGAGGGTTGATAGAGATATAGAATGAAATGTAAACATACCTCGCCTAGGATGCGGGAGTCTAGACCTGTCTTGTGGAAGAACCTGACAGCAATTTCACCAACCACGACACCAACGCTGTCGGAATCAGCTTGTCGGAAGAGCTGTCCGTAGGTGCGCTTCTCATCAGGGGAGAGGTTCAAGTTTGGCGCTGCTGTTGGGTTAGCTTTGTGTGATGAGGGATGCCGTGAAGCGGGTTCCAAGTACCTTCATCAGCCGCCATGATCGCGTATACGAGCTACAAGAAGCTCAAGACGGGAGAGACGGACGACGGATCGCGATAGCGCCAGGAGAGAGAGGTTCGGAGGCTCGAGTCTGTCGATTTGGTGATACAAACGGGACACGCTGGTCTAATCTACAGCCGACTGTATAAGCGATCGATGGCGAAGCCGATATAACGGACGTGGAAAGTGGATAGTTGAGGAGGTTGATTTCTGGTGCTTCAAGATGGAGATTGGATCGTCAGCCTGGCGTTTGGGCCAATATGGGGGGGGGGGGTTGGCCAGTGCTTTCCACCCTGAGAGGGAGCAAATGAGAGATGACGACTGGGGGTCTAGAGCCAACCAGAAGCCGGCGGGACTGGCAGGGGGATGAAGACTACCTGGACAGAAGCAATTACCCGCTAGAGGCGCACTGAAAGTCTGAAACTTATCCTCTATCGCGTCAAGAGTCTCACAGGCTACGTAACCTAAGGGTTCAAGCCACCCACACTTGAGAGCTCGAAGCTGTCGATATCCAGCTGCCTGGGCTCCACTCATTGGACGTCATGCATGATCCTTGGTGAGATATGTCTGGGGAGAAACACCATAGCTTTTAGGAATTATATCGATTAAACTCTCGACCACGGCTCCTGTGCTTCTGGCTGTTTTAGAGCAAGAAGATATTATCACAGTTACACAACACATAATGTCATATGTATTTCACCAAAGATAGTCTGTTAACTTTCTGTTTACAACTGTCAGAGTTCAAGCCAACCCGTTAACAACGAGCATTGAAAGGTTAGACACCTCCAAAGTCACATTTGAACCTGTAAACACAAATTTACTTCTGTCTCAGTAATAAGAACCGTATGTGTTACCATGTAGCTGGGTATGCAGGCATATGCGAGCGCTGCACGTAGCGTCTAAGATAACGCACCATCTGCAGCCATTATTATGTGACCAGATTATTGTGGCCCCAGTCATGACAAAGCACTCATTATTGTGTGGTCGAGAATTCATTAACACGGTTTGTGTATGGACTATGAAACTCGCTCAGGACGTGCAATGGCAAAATATAGTACCTTTTTACTTGTCTCTCAGTCTTGGTAAGCTGGAGTTGAAATGCATGCAACACACCAATTCGAGGCTGGCTTATCTCAGATACCTTGGCAACAACACATCAAAAACATGCACAAATCATAGGAAATTGTATTAAAGAAACATGATTCCAAATGCAGTTATCTGATCTTGAAACTTGACACCCTTACTGAACGCTATGAAAGGACCCTGTAGGTCACTGTGGCCAACCATGCCCCGCTAGCGGAGCTCGGGGATGGATCAAAAATCATCATCCAAACCTCGGGTGGATTTGGAATCGGCCATTTTCTGCAGCTCGCCATATTAATCAACCAACCAAGCCTCTCGAAACTCGAAGTTGAAGTCGGTTTGCTTACTCAACCCTCCGGTAGTTGTCTTAATAACCCAATTATCGCGTCCTTAACATATCAAATCAATTCCATCCAATCCGCTTCAGCTTCTCACAACTAACCCCGCCACTACCACTGCTGCTTCTGTACTTGTGCTGCTCCGTCACATCTCGTATCCTCTCTTCGTCCCTTTATAAGACGTCATTCCCCTCCCACCTTTTTTATTTTTACTTCATTCAGTTCGATTCTTCAAGGTTAGACCTCGAGGAACTCTTTGTCCATGCAAGCTATCGCCCACTCTCTACGCTCCTCAACCCTGTCTTCGTCCTCGAGAACGACCCCGCTGCGAATAGCTTCAATTACCCGACATTTGTCTACATCTACGCGCAATATGGCTCCCATCACAAAGGAGACTGATTACCTCGTCATTGGCGGTGGTAGTGGAGGCCTCGCCTCTGCGCGCATGGCCAGCGGCAAGTTTGGCGTCAAGGCTACCATTGTCGAGAACAAGCGTCTTGGTGGAACTTGTGTCAATGTTGGGTTCGTGACCTATTGAACCCGGTACTAGAATCATATGCTAATACTTATACAGCTGCGTGCCAAAGAAGGTCACTTACAATGCTGCCGCCCTCGCCGAGGCCATCCACGACGCCAAAGCCTACGGCTTCTCCGTTGAGCAAAGTGCTCCCTTCGACTGGGCCACCTTCAAGACCAAACGTGATGCCTACATCAAGCGCCTGAACGGTATCTACGAGCGAAACCTCAACAATGATAAGGTCGACTACCTACATGGATGGGCTCGCCTCGTTTCCAAGAACCAGGCCGAGGTCACACTCGACGACAACTCCAAGGTCCTCGTCAACGCCAAGAAGATTCTTGTCGCTGTCGGTGGCAAGCCTACTATCCCACCCGAGATTCCTGGCGCCGAGTACGGCACCAACAGTGATGGCTTCTTCGATATTTCCACACAACCCAAGAAGGTTGCCATTGTTGGCGCTGGCTACATTGCCGTCGAGTTTGCTGGCATGTTTAACGCTCTCGGGACCGAGACCCACCTCTTCATCCGTCACGACACATTCCTGCGCAACTTCGACCCTATGATCCAAGAGGCTGTCACCAAGGAGTACGAGAGACTTGGAGTCAAGCTGCACAAGCGCTCTCAGGCCAGCAAGGTCGAGAAGGACTCCAATGGCAAGCTTACTGTTACATACAAGGACGACCAAGGCAACGAGAGCGTCGTGAGCGATGTTGACAACCTGATCTGGGCCATTGGCCGTACTCCTGAGACCCACGGTATCGGTCTGGAGGAGGCTGGGGTTAAGCTTGGCGAGAAGGGACATATTATTGTTGACGAGTTCCAAAACACTGCTGTCGACAACATCTACGCTCTTGGCGATGTTACTGGAGAGGTCGAGCTAACACCCGTTGCCATCGCCGCTGGTCGCCGTCTCGCCCACCGCCTGTTTGGCGGCCCCGAGTTTTCCAACCTTAAGCTCGATTATAAGAACGTTCCTTCAGTTGTCTTCTCCCACCCAGAGGTCGGCAGTATCGGCCTAACAGAACCCGAGGCCATTGAGAAATATGGCAAGGACAACATCAAGGTATACAAGACAAGCTTCACAGCTATGTACTATGCCATGATGGAGCCAGAGGACAAGGGGCCTACCAGCTACAAGCTGATTGTCACTGGACCTGAGGAGAAGGTTATTGGTCTGCACATTATGGGACTGGGCAGCGCCGAGATGCTGCAGGGCTTCGGTGTTGCCATCAAGATGGGTGCCACCAAGGCCGACTTCGATAGCTGTGTTGCTATTCACCCAACCAGCGCTGAAGAGCTTGTTACAATGAAATAGATGGGACATAAAGTAAAGATTACAAGCGTTAATATAGGAATCTTCTAGATAAAAGGAGTTGTTGGTTCGGTTTAGTGCCATGGTTTATATAAGTGCGTCATCTTATATATAAGTTTTTGAGGCTGGTCTCAAAGCCCTAGGCCTTCCCATGTTTTCTGACTACGTGGGATATGAATTATATATTGATCTCTGGTTGGTTCTGCAGCAAACTTTGGCGTGTCCAGGAAGATTTTGCACCAGGACAACTGATGAAGGAACGTTATTTATAAATTATATCACTGAATGAAACTTGTGACTTTTATCGGTTTTACATTACATTAGAGCATACTATTTGAGCTGTGAAGCGACTGAAAATTGGTGTGCAAGCTCTATCGAGCCTCTCAGCTTGTGAATCTTGTGGCGTTGCCTTTCACTCACAACTGTAAGACAACATCCGCAGGTTCAGTCTTCTTGTGAAACACCATACAGACTCTATCTTTATGACTAGTACATACAATGAGTCTCTATTCCCTACCCCTCTCAACAATAAACGTCACTCATCTGTCATTATATGTCTGTCTCAGCGTTAATGAAGCCCAACTTAAATCTGACTCGATCGTCACCATCATACATGAGTTGAGATATTACCAGTCAATAAAATTCAAGACAGTAATATGATATTATTATTTTAGGCTCAAGGCGTATCTTGTACAATACCTCCAGTCAAAATCGGAATTTCTATATAACTGTACAACGCGGCTGTCGGTGATCGGGAGCTAAAATTTGCTTCGGCAGCCGATATATTGAGGTGAATATGGTTACTTCTCATACAACAACTCGCTCAATACGATACAATCGTTAACAATGTCTCTCTCAAACCGCGCCCTTGAAGCTGAAGTGTCATCTAAGGGCATGGAGCTATGGGAAGTTATTCCCAATCTCTTCAACGCAGAGACCAATCCCGAGGGAATTGTGAGTCTTGGTGTAGCCGAGAATAGCCTCATGCACGATGTTCTCCGGAAGCATATCCACGATAATCTGGCTCTGACCAACCCGGCTTTCACTTATGGCGATGGAACTACGGGCACGAAGAGAGTCAAGCAGGCTGTGTCGCGCCTCTTGAATACCCATCTCAAACCCTTTCGGCCTATCGAGCCGGCCCATATCACCATGACCAACGGGTGCAGCGCTGCTATTGAGCATCTATCGTGGGCTGTTGCGAACCCTGGAGATGCGATTCTGCTGGGACAGCCTTACTACGGTACTTTTGTTCCTGACCTTACATCCCGCTTCGGCGCCAAACTTCATCTTGTGTCCTTCGGCGAGATTGATCCTCTTGGTGAGGACGCAGTAGCCAGGTATGAGGAAGTCATTCTCGATGCTCAATCCAAGGGGGTCAAGGTTTCTGGTTTGGTAATCAGTCATCCGCACAATCCTCTCGGACGATGTTATTCTCGCAACGTTCTCATTGCCTTCATGAAGCTATGCCAGAAGTACAAGGTTCACTTCATCAGCGATGAGATCTACGCCTTGTCTGTCTGGCCCAACACCGTCGATCAATACCCTCCTGCTATTCCCTTCGAATCGGCCCTTAGCATCGACACTACAGACATCATTGACCCTGATCGTGTACATGTTCTATGGGGCATGTCCAAGGACTTTGGTGCTAATGGCATCCGCGTTGGAACTATCGTGTCTCAGGCCAACTTATCTCTACATGCCGCTATAGTAGCAGTTGGACTATACAGTTCTGTCTCCTCCATCTCCGATCATGTCACAGTCAACGTTCTGGAGGACGATGCATTTGTCGAGTCATACTTGGCTGAGAACCAAAGAAAGCTCTCAGCCCAGTACACACGGGTCGTTTCATGGGCGCGGGAAAACAAGATCGACTACGCCCCTGGTGTGAACGCTGCTTTCTTTCTCTGGGTTGACCTCGGCAAGGCTTATGAGACACGACACCCCGAGGTGAAGGCCGATGATATCACGGATCTTGTCATGGCGGAGCTGATGAAGAGGAAAATCTTCCTGGCGTCGGGCAAGGCTTTTGGATCGGAGAAGCCTGGCTGGTTTAGAATTGTGTTTTCGCACCCTGATGAATACCTCGATCTGGGTCTTCAGCGAGTGATAGAAGCGTTGGAATAGCACGGGTTTAGAGGCTAGAATAGTACCACAGTATAGAAGGGGAGTAAAAAGACATAAATCAATGGCCGAAGACAAATAGAAAAAAACACAAATGTTGACTTTCTTTCGTGCCTTGGTATGATTTGTGATTCTGTTTAGACAAATGCTTCCGACTGTGAACTTCCCAAGTCCCCTTTCATACTGTCTACTCGTTCAGTCAGAACCTTAGCTACCGCCGTAGCCAAGCAAGGTCAAGTGACTATTCATATATGCTTGTCGCTGAAGAAGTTGGTTTGTCATACTTTGTCACTGTATCGATATGCCGTGTACCAGTCCGCCGCCCCTATGATAACATCGACCATGGGAGTCTAGGTAGGCATGGAGATACCGACTCCTCATGATAGCGATCTGTCCAGGCGCTCAAGTAGAAACCACGAAAGCTTTACAAACATCATTACTTGTGTCTTTGGTATTCCAGAGCTGCCAAAGATACCACATATTTCGTGACGACTTTGTAGTTTCTTTGGACATGTCACTTCAAGGAACCAACATGCCTATACTCGCAATAGGTCCGAGTTTCGTGTTCTTAGGCGGAATTAACATCAAAACAGGGTCAGTTAAAGGGGGTACATTCTGTGAGTCTCAATAAAATCTCAGTAAACAGAGTTTCCGGTGGGAACAATGCCCTCAAGCTGGATCTCACCAGCTCAAGATATCAAAAGACTGCCGAACGACATAAGGATAATTTTACTACCATGGGAGAGCAATCTCACCGAATTAAGTTCAAAAATTCTGCTAAATATCGTAACACCAAAATCAGATTTATTGAACCTTTAAGAGAGTGTATGGCAGTAGTAGTCGAGTGCTGTAGTTCCATTTCAGTCTTCCAGCTTACCCCTGAGAGTGAACATGGCACGCTATAAGGAAACCTGAAGTCTGCTTGACAATGCAGAGGCTTCCTACAAAACTAAATCTCTTACCGAGAGAAGTAAGATATATGTGTTGCCAGATATCAAGGGCTCTTGAGCTTTATACGCAGCAGTCTGAATGTGCTTCGCCAGTGAACATTCTGGAGGCAACAAAAATTCTACAACATGAATGCACTACTATACAGAAATTCATGGTAGTTTACTTACTTAGATACAGCATAATCTTGTTGACATTGACTGCCATGAAGAAGAATTCAGGACACACTGCAGTTGTGTTGTAATATACCCTTCCTTTGACAAATTTATAAGAAGACAATACCTGACGCTGTACTCGCCCAGTTCAATAGTATCTACAAGCTCAAACCAACCGACTACCCAAAACAATAGTGAGAAGAAGATTGAAATGTAGAGCAGAAACGATCAGTTTCCCTGGTGTCCTCATTTCGGAAATTACAGGCCTCTAATATCAAGTTCTTGGAAGCTCCAATGCAGTGTTTTAGGATACAAGTTAAGATGTTACTTGTTTGTAAGACCAAACAAGATCGAGCCTTGTACATGGTATTACGATAAGGAATTCAGGACAGAGAATCATTACCCTCTCAAAATTACTACGTACCGATATCTACTGATATCTCGACACGGGTGTCACGCATCTGTCTCAATCTTCCAAACCCATCCACTTACATACTCAATTTGCTGGCCCCATAGTGTGTCAAATTTCCTCGCAATCATTCACTCTCGTACGAGATCCAGGATGAATCATCAATCCCCACGCACAAAGAACTCGTCCAACCGGAGACGGCCGGGACAGTTTCCACTGACAGCTCAGACACCGGAGCCTCAGACCGGTCTCGCCCTTGTTGTTTATGCAACAAGCCCAGTCGAGGGGTATTCAGCACGTACCATCGTGCAGAGCCAGAGATAGGTAAAAAGAAGAGAAAAATCAGAAAGAGACAGAACAAATGAGGCAAAAGTACACTTGTGTTTGTAGTTGCAGTTGAAAATCTGAGTTCGGCGACCAAGCCGGCGGTCCGCTACGGATAGATCCCGCCCGGTAGGCTTGCCCGCCAATCGGAAGGCTGAGCCCTACTCCGGGTTCCAATATTCTTAAGGTGCAGATGCCATCCAACGGCCCTCGAAACCCCAGCGAAAACAAAGACGGTCCGACTTACTGGGGAGACGGGGAACGGGGAACGGGGAACGTTGAAGGGCTGCGTTTTAATGGATATTAATGGATATAGGGCAAGGGTTTTCTTTTGGGGGGGACTAGACCCTTGAAAGCCGGTGTTTTAGCGTGTTGGTGTGCTGGTGTGCTGGTGTGCTGGTAGGCTGGTAGGCTGGTAGGCTGGTAGGCTGGATATACGGAGTAGAAAGTAGGGTAACAGTACAGTAGCATGCCCTGTAAGCTGAGGTGCCAGCTCGAAAGGAGAATAGGCAGACGCCGCTCAGCTGCAGAGACTTCACAGCACTTTTCATCAAACTGGATAGCGAATGGCTAAATTAAATCCACAATCAGCGCAGAGGGGGCCTGGCCTTCATTCCCTTCTGGTCTTGTCGTGTCCACGTCAGCGAGCCCGTCGCCCGTGAGTGGTAAAAGCTACTGCAGCCGAGGCCTTGAAAAAGTGAATCGAGAGCTTGCATTCTCTGGTGCCTGACCCTGGTGTGTTCTCTGGGTTCTGTACCTGAACCCTGGAATGCAATTCCGATACCCGAACAGATTCTGCCAAACTTACTGTCACCCCCTGTCAAGGTATCATAGAGATCCTGCACTTCAGAGGACGATGCCAATCTCACTGGTTGTAAGCAAGCAGATATCTTAGACATGCAGTTGATGACGGGGGAATTGCGGCATACATCGTTGAGAGATGGTCATGGAAGTATGCAGCCGGACCTCAGCCCATCTGCTTAATCAATGAATAGCTAGATGTTAGTCTGCATGCTACTCCGTAGATTCATGGGACCCTAACAATCGGCAATAGCAAACCAAGCATCAGCTACAGAGTAAATTGAGTAAGAATACAAGCTAACCAGAGCAGAGATTGACTCGCACTTCGCTAAACTGCCCAGGGAGAAACCCCAAACCCCAAGCCAGTCCCGATCAAATTGTCCGCTGCACGTTAGATCCAAAGCAATCGTGAAAAAGAATTTTCGTACCAGGGTTTCAAAAGCAGTCGGCGAATAAAAAGCAACTACAAGAGGCACGAGCTCAGTATAGCACCACACATCCATCATGACATTCAATAGTCTCAATCCTCAACTGTCACGCAGCCCATCCCATTCCCAGCTACACTAGGAATAATTTCGGACACCCCTGGTAAATTTGAAGAGAGAATTTTTCCCTATCTTCCTAAAGATAGGCAGAAAGACATGGGATGGCACAAGATCTGTCGGGATATCGAGTGCTAGTCAAGGTTCAACATCCTTTCCAGATCCTGCAAGCAGTCCACACTCCCCCCTCGTCTTGCATCTCGTTCTTCCCAGAAAGGAGCCAAGCTTTTGGCGATCGTTTGATAACGTCCTTGGTCTAGCAGATTTCAGGCTTAGGCAGGGGAGAAATCATCGGAGGAACCGCCTGGTTCTGGTTAAGGTTTTTGATGTGGGTGTTGGAGTTGGTGTTGGTCCTGTTTGTTGACCAATTTGCCTCCCACTAGACTAATCCATTGGATGCCCTCCGCTCATCGTGACTGGTCCAGGGTCACTAAAGTTTTGGCTTACGAAGCCCTCCCCGCGATAACTGGCCCCCGTAATTTTCCTGGGGTTATGCTAGTTAGTTGTCTAGTGCTGGGAATGGAGTCCAGTTTGGCGCTGTGGCTCTTGCAAGTTAGTGAGCGGGAGAGAGAGAGAGAGAGAAAAAATCTAAATTGCCAGTCTAAATGCGGATGTGACCCTACAATGTCGCCATTAGAGAGTCGGGACCTGGCTGAGGCTTGAGGAGAAAAAAACGTCTGCTCGCGGCCAGTGGCCCTATGGTTTCCCAGTAGATGGATGCCTCCATGCCCAATTCTGGGAGGGAGTTATCCTATGAAGCTATCCACCACCCGGGATGTGAACTAATCAACCCAAAAGTGAGGCCGTTGCTTTGGACAGGCCTAGAGTACGATCGTGACAGTTTAGTTTAGTACCTTGCGCCCCAATTCGCCCCTTGCAACACAAGACTGCTGCTGCTATTGCTGCTGCTATTGCTGCTGCTATTGCTACAGCACAAAGTGCACAACCGTCTTCATCCGTCAAGACAAAGCCGTGATGGCCCGGCCCTTACCCTCCACCTTGGTCCAAAAGGCTCCGCACAGTCGGTGTTCTTGTTCTAGTTGCTGTCTGAGCGCGGGGAGCAGGAGCTTGGCCTGGGGAAAGCTATTGATTGTGCCCACCCGAGACCAAACACTAACAAGACTCCCAATGAACACGGTTGGATCCTGTCCGAGAATTGGCGAGAGTAACCGCCGATGAGTAAGAGATCATGGACACAGACAGTCAAAAGACTCCATCATGGATCGATATTTCCTGGTGAAGCTGTCTCAGCCTGCTGGGTCTTATTCATTATACCAGGGCATCTGTTCTATTCAGTCGGCACTCCCGAAATCCAGCAAAGCCTCATCTGGGATTACACTGATCACTTAAACGTCATGAGCACGGCATATATATTGTGCATTCTCACCGGCCCAGAAGAGTAAAAAGAGTAAAAGAGTAAGCATTAGAGAAAGTCAAAGACAGACAAAAGCACACCCAATCGCCTGCGTCCCTTCTGTGTCTCGTCTCTGACATTTGCTTGTGTTCCACCACTCCCAAGACAAGGACCACGGGACCTGCCTATCTATGGCGCGCGTTATGGCTGATGAGACAAGGCGTCGGGAAGCAAAAGGAGAGAAAAGATATTACTTGGAATGACGAATAATTGACCCCCACCAGAAAGTGTGATTGTGATGGTGGAATTTCTCGTGCCTGGTTTCCCTTTGGTGTTTCTTTTTACTTTTTTTTATACTAACCCCTGGCCTGTAAGCCTTGTTCCACAAAGTTTCTCGAAGCTCATTCATCTCGATTCATTTAGGCCAAGATAGCAAAATATACTTAAACCATTCCAGGCTGCGTTTGAGCCAGCCTCATACACTCCAATATTCCTCAAAGAGGTGTCGATGAGACATTTTTCAGCTGGTGACTGTGAAAGAGCAAAGATAAGGCGGACATACACAGCTGCGCCGTGATTATGCGCAGCTTGCTTTTGCGCGGGCGGCATATCAATATCTACGCTCAGACGATACTCAAGGTATATCCATATCTTATTAGCTTCCTGGATCACAAAAGTACCACTCAAGTGCAACGTGATCTACTAGCACAAGGCGCCTCGCCATTGAATTTCCTAGCACTTTTGTAAGAGGCTATATGTTGCTACTGATAAGCCTGCTCAACGACGGATCATAGACTAACACACCGGGTGAACCGGCTATTCAGAGGGCTTTGAGATGTTTCGGAGCTCTTTCTAAAGATATCAAGCGGCTAAAAAAGCAAATATCTCTTACGATGTGAATGTTTGTGTCCATGTAAGACAACAAAGCATAGCCTGTACGGAGTAAAGGCAGCGCAGCTGTGGGGGGGCTAACGACGCAGACGCCTTACGCAACAACCTCGCCTTCTCTGGTCATAGGTTTGGGTCAATTGGAAACTGGAATAACCCGTACGATAAAACGCCACGCGTAAGATACAGCTGCTAAATGTAGGTGTGTTATTGGGACGAGACAAGTGTTCTGGGCTGACGTCTTAGGCTCGTTGCGCTGTCCCAGCTCTGTGGGCGAACAAGACACTACTATCTCTCTAGAATAAGCCCGCGCCTCCACCTACGCAGTGGAATATCTACATAGGAATTCATGGCTTGGAGTCGCGAACGTGGTAGAGTATTGCGTTTGTAAGATACTCAGAGACATGGCCGCCCAAAAGGCACGCTGTCTGAATGGCTGCACCCCCTCCCAGGACGTGGGAGAAAGCCGTGTATTCCCCCATAGGCGGAGATAACCATACTTCTCCAGAAATCCATAATGCCATGAATGTGGACTGGCGCGCTTTCCGGATGCAACACCATTGTCACGCCTTTTGCATTGCGCAACAAGACCCTGTTTTGAAAGTCTCAGCGAGACAATTGGTCTTCATCAACACCACTGTTACGAATGGAATCAGAGTTGTTGTGCCTGCAACGGAGCCGTGTAAGACGGATTGACCCATAATAGCCGGAGGATCCATTATTGGCGGGTGCGGGAGAGTTGCAACGGTGATGTCGTCAGAAAAGATGACGATGAAGTACGTGTAAATGCCGCTCGGCATAAACAATGATTCCCCCCATTCTGAAACGACGCTATATGTGTCAACGCGAGAGCCTATCGAATTGACGTTCCTGTTGACGAGGATCAGGTAAGAAAGAGAAAACAATAAGGTATCAATCAATTCGAGTCGCAGAACATTGGAGCTGTGGTTGTATTCAAAGGTGCCAGAGGCGTTGAGACGTCCATTCGGCCTTTGAGCCGCAGTTGGTAATGGAGGGTACGAATCCACGTGGTGCAACCACACCAAAACGAAAAGGACCTGAAATGTTTCCTCATCTCTGGGCAGTGGAGGGGGTTCCTCGGTACAGAATCCTGTCAATTGCAAAACAAAGGGCGTTTGGTCCAGCTTGGAGCCGACCGAGGGATGTGTAAGACGAGGGATTGTTGATTGAGGGAAAAGGGCGTCCCCGTATGTTTCGTTAACACGACATCAGAATTGTTGAGAGAAACTCCCTTCCTTGCAACAAAAGAAAGAAGAGTCTGATTCATCTCCCTGTGTAACTAACAACAACCTCAGGTTGGGTACGATGTTCTCTTTTTGGGCCAGAGGGCATGTGTAATCGCGTTGCACGGCATTTGCATGTCAGATATTACAGCCGCCCTGCCTTTGTCACACCCTCAGCCCATGATACAACAGAGGCTGGACCAACAAGCGACGAACCGGAAGGCATCTAACGAGAGTGAAAATTTTATTTTCTGCTGGTGAGACCACGACGGAGAGTGGCTCGCTGGTCTCTTGTCTCTGGAATGTGAAGAAACAAGTTACAAGCAAAGAAAAAAGGTTTAACTATTGTTTTGTTTCCAAAACATTCGGTTGCAAATTAGTTACCACCCTGCAATGATACTGAGTTACATCCAATCCAATGTCGTTGGTTCCGTGGGCCCGAAGAGCCTCAGATGTAATGAATGCCGAGATGATACCCGACAGTGGGGGTCCGATTGGTTTGCAGCCTTTGAAGGGAAGAACATAAAAGCAAAAACTAAGTGAGCAAGACATTGATGGAGATGTTACTGCACTGCTGGTCAATATCTAGAGTTGTGCAAAACGTCGTGCTTTTGCAGTACCAATGGCGAAGTAATGCAAAGCCACGATGGAGAATTATATCCAGGCATTTAAATGCATTCATTATTCAACAAAGGTAATTGCTTAATTCCAACCAACTTACACAGACATCAATTCAATGGAGCAGATAATTATATGCCGACGCTTAGCGGAGCAGGCCGAAAGGCCCAAGATCAAAGCAATTTGAGTTTCCTTGAACCAAGGTACGTAGAAAGAAACAAGGCATGGATCGGCATGAGATTGGCGCGGGGCCGACGTCACCCAGAAAGAGAAGAGGTTGAGTTTCCAGGCGACACAGCACGACACAGCACGACACAGCATAACTGCAGTAGAAGCCCGCATTAGAGCAAAGTAACTGTACAACGCACTGCCTGCTACCGCAACCGCAACCGCAACCTCCGGGCCGAGCCCGACGATCAGAAGAAGTTTTTTTGGCCAGGGACAAGGCATGATTAGTAGCCAGGCACAGACAGGTACAGGGCACATGGTTTGGTATTGGATGTTAGCGGTATGGGAAAAAGGGCTGCCACGTAGGGGGACCCCATAGACTAAAGAATCAACAACAAGGATGAATGAAAAAAGAGGAAAGAATAGAAAACTTGGATGTTCTATTCACTCCCTTCTTCAAGTCTCAGACTAAAGAAGGATGATCGATCGGGATGGAAATAGACGCAGCGCAGGTGCCATTATCGTGTCATATGCCAGGCATCATTGATAACATCATAAACTACGGTAAAGTAACAAGTGAAGCGAAACAAAGCATGAAAGAGACCCCATCGTCCCGAAACAGCCCACATCGTTCCATATTATGCTTCTCTCTTTTGATTCTGATGCAAAGCACAAGCTCACCTCAGCTCACCTCAGCTCAGATGCCGGAATATTGGGGTTTCACTGCCGGATCCAAAATAACCGAGAGGAACCCGTCTGACCATATGTGCCGAGTTAAGAAAAAGAAAGAAAAAAGAAAAATTCATCACAACAACAGCCCATAATGATCACATCATATCATATCATATCACATAGAGCATATCGGGATATCAGAGGGTAATTGTGCAGAGGCGAGACTAGCGTCAGATCCCCCAGACGAAAGAGAAGAAAAGCTGGAGATATGCAGTGGAATATAAAACTCCGAGGTTTACACAAACGACTTCACGCCTTGAAATCTCACGATGGCCGGACCCTGCCGATGACTATGGTGTCGATCTCGGTCGACAATCCGTGAGTTTGTTGTACGTACTAGACTAAGTGCAAGTTATGTGCCCTCTCCCTTTTGGTTGGAAGATGCAAATCTTCAGATGCCCCCTTGGCGGCTCTTGGTTGGGCCTTTACACGCCCATCCTCCCTATCACCACCTTCAATCCTGGGAAACACTCAACAAAGAAACATGCAAAAACTTTTTTCTACACCGTTACTATTAGTCTGACTTGCATTTCAGGGGTTTTTTTTTTCTTCAAGGTCAAAGCTTTATTTTTTGCATTGATGGTCCCCTTTAATTCACTGCTGTAAAAAAGAAAAAGTCCACTGTAAAAGTAAGAAAAATTCCTCTTACACGTGGGAAACCCTTGTTGCTAGCTCAGATCATCCAGTCCGGTCGAGCATCGCCGATTGAGGATGAACGATGCGATGCGCTGGCAGGCTGGCACTACGATCAAGAGGAGTCAGTCTCCATACCTAACGACCTTTGACCTTTGCGGTCCCGCTCTCAGTTTGACGGTCAAGAATCCCATTGATGGTTGACCGACCCCCCTTTGCTCCATCGGATGGGGCCCGTACCTGTTGATAAACCAGGTTTTCGGGAGGCTAAAATCTTGTACTTGGTTAAGGGGATGAAAGAGATCGTCCAGACATTTGACATTCGATCTGAGGGTGATAGAATAAAACAGTCACATTTGGTAGTAAACGTAGGGAGGCAGTGCTTCTACCTTTCTAACCCAAAGCTCGGTAAGATGTCCCGAATATCTGCATCACCTACACAGGCGGTGGAGGGAACTAGGGGCTCTAAAGGTAGGTAACCACTGAGCTAAAATCGATGACCACAAAGAAGCTTTTCTTTTCCTCCTGGTAGCTATCCAATATCGCTCCCTTATCCCCTATCAAGGGCTATGATGGGCGGGATCCCCAGGGGGCAAGTAAACGAGAGGACATGAAGATGTCACCAAGCGAGTGTCCCTTAAAGCTTAACGTACAACAGACTTTGCATCGTACGAATTATTAATATCGTGATAATGGATAGCGTCGGGTACTAGCAAGCATGTACCACGTACCTACCTATTTCTGTGGCATCATGTTGAACGAACGAGCACGTTTCACTTTCGGCCAAGGTTGGGTGGGAGTTGGAACTGACCTTGAGGCTTGAGCCGCATGACACCAAGGTTGCGATATTCGGTTCCACCCCCGTTCATCGGCGAGGCGAGAAGAAACAAAATATTACCAAGGCTCGTAATGCAGCCCACGAGGACACTCAAAGTCTGCTCCTGTCTCCGATCTTTAAGATTGAGTGTTAGTCAAACGCACGTCTCCATCTGTTTTGCAAAGGGGGGGGGGGGATTTCGATCGCCGGCCATCGGAGCTGCTATGGCTCATACAGTAGGTAATTAGATAGTCTCGGACAATCTATTCCCATAACGAGTCTGGGGAACGGAGCTGAAAGCACTCTTTGAGAGTTAGGATAGTAATTCATGGCATGTTTTCTGACTGTTGCGATCCATCAGTCTCCTATTTCTCTTTTTAGAGTTTTTACCCTGCAACCACCAGAGCGGTAGATCGGCCAGCCCTGGAGGAGCCTTATGCGCATCCGTTTAGCGGGTAGAATTTTAGTTCCAGTAATGCTAAGAGATTCGAATGTCTGCTGTAACTTGGGTTGTCCTTGCTAACACTGACACCCGTGGACCTGAATATGCTGAGTCACTGCAGCTTCGTAGTCGATACATCCCAGTGTCTCCCTGGCGGTGACTGTCGACTTGGAAGTAAAACCCCCGAGAAAAGCAAGCATACCCACATAGTGTATGTGAGTCTTAGACATTCTCAACAGTTTTGCCGTTCAAGGAGAGTGACTTTCAAGGGAGAGGAAACGAAACACGGGGGATTTATGCACGCTTATACATGGAGAGTTGTCTTGCTTTGTGTGGAGGGAGAAAAAGAATCTCTTTGGCTATAGTATGCTATGGTATCCAATCATGTAATATGCTATGCAGTGTAGTGCAGTGTTCCGCAGTTCCTGTCAATGCCCAATAGTCAAAACCTCAGTTATGCCTCCCAATGAAAATAGTCCGCCGACCGGCTTCATGCCTAGTCGGTCCTGTGCGCCTGACCCAAATGTCCCCAGCCGTCGTGTCCCGGTATCATGATAACCCCCCGTGCTCCCGTAATCCATGCTCTGAAACTTGATATGATAGTCAACCAGCCCTGTATTTGGTACAAGATACCCTTCATGGTTCCCGTATTCGGTGAACCCATGAATAAAAAACCACCCAGATGATCCCACCAGAAGTTGGTCGAGATAAGAGAAATCGTGATGGGTCGATATAAAACAAACTTTTTTTAATGCAGTGCTCCGGTGTGATGCCCTTCTTTGATACAAACAAATTCTTGGACAAATAAAAGAAAAAGTAAAAGGCGTGAGTTGTGAGTTGATGATTCGTGTTTAAGCGTTCGATATTGTGATGTTGAATGAGTTGCGTGGTGATGTGTTTTTGGTTAAGGTTGTGTGTTAATGTTGATGTAGTATAGGTGTCGTGCTTAGTATGATCGCCTTCGCTGAGTCCTCACGTTGTCGAAAGACACTGCGTATGCTCGGAGCTCCTTCCTCGCCTTATCTGACAGTTGACTTGACTCTCCTGTTGTTGATGTGCTCTGCATGGAGCAGAGGCTGCTGTGGGAGCTAGAAGGAGTGAGGGATCGGGTTGACTGCTCAGTGCCGTAAGGCTTGAAGGTGGGTTGGCTCATGTGCCTTGATCCGTATGGCTTTGCGTTGGAGAAATCGTAGGCGGGAGAGAGGTAGAAGCCCGAGCTAGAGGACTTCGATGACCATTGGCAGGGAGGAGAGTTGAGACCTGGAGAGCTGGCTTGAGAGCTCGTCGTTGACGTCTTCTCGAAGTCGGCCAGTCTGCAGGACTCGGAGCAGTAGGCATCAGTTGATGTTTGCACCTGCTTGTCGCAAGCAAGGCAGAAAGAGTGAGCCCAAGAGTCGAAGTCCATGGCTGCGGTGTTGCGTTGTTGTTGAGAGTAAGGGTAGAAGGTATGTGAAGGGGTCAACCCAAGTGGCAGAAAAGTAGAAACACTTTTATGTCGAAGTGGTTTTGAGTAAAGTCAATAGTTTGATAGAGTATAGAAGCAATTGAAGACTTGAGTAGTAAGAGAGACGAGATGATGGGAGGAGATCAAAGTGAGAGAGGTTCGAGGGGGAGGGTTATGTATATTCTTGGTCAGTGGTCCAGGCACAGCCTTGGTCAATGATCAGTTGCACGACCAGGATTGCGCTAGAGGTACATTGACTAGGAATTCGTGGAGGAGGGTACCAAGGCACACCACTTCTCCACCCCAAAACAGTACGTACTGATGGATTTTCGCAGACTAGTGGGGGGCGCCTTGCCGCTCTCAATGCCCTGCAGCAAGATGTTAGTGTAACAAGGATCCAATGAGAGTGGTACGTACTGCTTAATGCTGAGAAAACCTGGTCCACCTTAGACTCTGATGGGACGCCCGTCGGGCGTGGGCTACTTCTCGTTTCAATGGGGGTGTGATAAACACGCCGGGGGTGTCCCACCACTCCCAGGGAGTGTGTTGGAGTGTTGGAGAGGGAGTGCCAGCATTGGCATTGGCAATGGCGAGAAGTGGAGATGCGAAGGTGCAAGATGTGCCCTGCCCTTCAGTGAACTCTTGCTGCTCTCTAAGGCCGTACTGCGCTGCCGTCTGTCGTAGAGCAGAGGGACAAGACAAGCCTCCACGACAAAGAACCCAAGACATTCAAACACCAGACACAGGCGTGTGATTTTGCTGGAGATACAGTACCCTACTGCACTTGTTAACTGACTGTGCTCTGACCAAGCAGTGTCCTGTCTTGCCCTACCCAACCTGACCAACGCTACGAGATTGCGATGGATAGACGAAAAAATTTCGATCATTGATTTATGCTCTGTTCATGCCCACGAGAGCTATGGAAGCTCAATGAGGTGACTCAGATGGGTGCTGAACGGGACCTTGAGGGTCCCGGATCCCACCGCAATGGCATCAGCCGAGATTTTTCGCTGGGGCCTGAGCTGATGAACACCATAGCGACACCGGAGGTGGGCTGTTGGTCGCCTCTGGTTTCCGTTACCTACCGTGCAATTCTGCACGGTTCTGCCCGCTTGCTGAAGCTTTCGGAGTGCCCCAAGTGTCCCCTCCCCGCAAGAAGAGAGGTTGTGCTGCACAAAGGGTGCTGGACCCCCGTGCCCTCGGCTCTCAGTGGTGTGAGGCCTGCCCGTCGGTGGTCTGCTTCCAAGCTTCTCATCGCAAAGTATTATTCCTCATGGGATTTTATTACTGGCATTCTGTTTGACCCAGTGACCACCCCGCTCATGAATCGTCAATGGATGTTGTCGTGAACGAATTTCGAGTCCAGGGAGGGGTTACAAGCGATTGCTGATACTGATGCACACCCTAAGCTGGTCTCTTTCTACCGATATGACTGTAAGCTGCTCTGTGCTTTTGCTGTAAGCTGCTGCTACTGCGCCGTAGTGCAATCTGCTTGGCGTCGAATATGTTTCCATTGCTTCAAGATGGACTCTTGCACCGCGGCCCACAGGAATGGGACGGACCGAAGCCTGAGGCAGGAACACGGCTGCGATGCGCCCGCAAGAGCAACGCGATGGGTCTAGTCTCTTTGTGCTAAGCCTGTAAAGGTATAGTCAATCCCAGGCTTTCCTTCCCCAAACCCCTGTTGCCGTCTCTATCTCCATCTCTCCTGCTCTCCACCTTTAGCTGCTTCACGTCTCGTCTTCTCCACCTCGAAGCACGCAAATAATCACTGCCTTTAACAACGTGCTCTTCAAATGTTGCTCTCCTTTCAAGGTCAAGCTAACCTTGTCGATTTGCGCGACTAGCCAGTCTCCGTCGTGTCCCCTGGAGGGGAGATTTTTTGATATCAAATTCTCAATTTCGCTACACAAATTGACCGATGAGTACAGTACAATAGTGCATACGGCATATCCATGCTTGCTACATCTCTGGCACTCAATCAATGCAGCAGCTCATAACCAAACACAACCTCATATACATCACACAGTCAAGCATATGACTCCACCTCGGCAGTGTATTGCCTATATACGGAGTAGAGAACAATCAAACCCAGCCAAACAGACGCGCAACCAGACTTTGTGAGACGCTCGAAACGCTCAATGCTACAGCAAGTGACGCCATCTTTCGCAACTATGTTGCCGGATTGCATGTTCAATCTGCAGACTACGTCGAGCCTATCTTGTGGTCTACCCCAGCTTCCCAGAAGAGCATCCCGAGCATACTACCGGGTTTACGGATGTTGTATAATCTGCAGCGGCTAGGCTATTCAACAATAGTTTCGACTGCCGCTCTGCCACTATCAAACCTTTGCCGTCCTGCGTGAAGTCTGTCACATCATTGGTTCGTCTTTAACACATTTATGGCCAACAACCCAATGACCATCAGGCGCTACTATCAACAGTCCTGGTTCAAAGTCCCATTTCGCCATCATGCCTTGAAGAGGCGAGCATTGCTGAAACTGCCAGCCTCAACCAATAGTGTAGGGTCGTGATAAACACAACCACCACCACAATTACAATCCGTGCATCGCCTTGCCACGATGGAAGTCAAGGTTGCTGTCGACTACAGAATGATCAGCAATGAAAGATCAACCAACCTTCTCAGAACCTGAACCCTTGATCTTCATCGTAGATTCTGCAAAAGGAGAATAAAAATCTTCATGTCTTTGCCACTAAGCATGACACCCTGATGTGAGTTGATCTCATCGAGGCGTTACAAGGCTTTATTGTTTGGCATATCCCGGAGCTGTGAAGCTGCACGGTAACCACTCGGGGCGATTCAATCTCCTGGGGTACAAGCTACACCCAATTCCGAATCGCCTCAAATAATGTTGCCAATAGAGATCCGCGCAACAACAAAGCCCATTGGCATCCTAAAAGAGGACCTGGCTGGTAGACTATGGGATTGTCTCGCCCCGCCGTATGGCGTCCCTTTATTTCAGAGCATGCCCGCTAGTCTATCTGTCAGTCTCCTGAAGTAGCGCTTGTGTCAGTTGAAGCGTCGATGACCTGAAGAACCTTTGGGCGCTACGGGTCAGATTAGCCTGTGCGTTGAACATCTTACCCCCAGCGTTCCCGGGAATTGTACGGAATACCGTCGAGAAAAACATTGACAATGGCCGCCTATCGTGATCTTCAGAGCCATGCGGCGTTGATCCCCTCGGTGCTCAATCAAGCCATTCCATTTTCTATTCTACCTGCGTCCGGGGGCGGAGACGACAAGGGGCATTGAGCGAATCGTTTTCTGCTCTTGATCTGCGCCCCATTCAACTGCATCCCCCGTCTTGATACTGCCACCTGACCACTTATTCCAACCTCTTCAAGAACAACAAGGTCGCATCGTGTATCACGGCCATTTTTCTGCTCCGGCTTTATCGTCTATCACTAGCGGGTCAAGCTGCGTGTGTCTGGGGTGCATGAAGAAAACAATGGTCATGGTTGCTCTACGTAGGGTTGTTAAGTTGCCGATACAATTTCCCCAGATTCTGGTGAACTTCAGAAAGCTCTCATGGATATAACAAACATGCCTCATATTCTACCAACATGATGCATATTGCTGTGCCCTCGGGGAAATGTCTGGTTATTGCGCTACCCGAGGTCCTGCTGTCAGGTCTTATCTTACATGTTCACTAAGACGATGATGGAGACGCGAACAAGTACAACTTATTCAAAATATTACCTGTCGGTAGGCCCTATGAATCGCCAATCAGCTTATTTGCTCCGCATATAGCGGCATTTGTGCTTGGTTTCATTTTGACTGTTGGGCCTCAATTATGAGGATTGAGATTGCCTTCCAGTCCATAGAGCCGATGATCCTCCAGCTACCTAAAAGACGGTAGTGCATTTGTGAAAAGTGACAGTTATCCTCCATCAAATCAAAGCTTCACGCGTCAGCGCTGATCCCACGATATTCTCCGGCGCGTCGACGATCTGGTTCAGGGATAACAACTGGAGATATTGAAGGGCCATTTCTTCATCTTGCCCACACAGCGACGACTGGAGAAAATTATTCCAGTGGTGATCTCCCCACTCACTTGACGGATATTCAGAGTCCATGTTACATTTGTTACCACTGCTCTCCGGGGGCAGGGTGGTAACTTGGACGCCCGCAAGAGTATGAGCAACATATGGCGCAGGTGGATTGCTTCGTCGCACAATCTACGATTCTACGTAGTGTGTTTTGATAAGATACACAGTCGAAAGGGTCCCCCCACGATCTCATCAGCTCGTCCAAGTTTAGTAGTGCTCCGTCCCTAGCTCCGTCGGACGAAGTGGCAAGATTGGGAGTTGATCCACGACACGGTTCCAGCCGCTCAGCCCGTAGCCAGGACATGAACTCTATTTCCTATGTCGTTTAGGCCTAGAACGGTGAGCCTTATCATAAGTCAAGAGAGTCAGCCATCAACGCCGAGACTCGTTGAATATCAACCCGTCTCACTGTTGATCTAACATACGCCGTGCTCATACATGATGGTGTCAAGAACCAAAAGGCTACTGGCTGAGCTATTCACTTTGGGATACAGGGGGACAAGGCTCGGTGCACTGGCCACACGGGAGCAAGGAACTCCTTTATCCGCTAACTCAAACGATTCAAGTGAGTCCTCAAGGGTCTAAATCCTTCGATCTTGTTGATTTCAGAAGTTGGCTTGTATAAACAAGCTTACGGCAATTTCGATTCCTCCTGGCAGTGCTCTTATACGGAGGATATAGGAATAGATAACACAATATCCATGTAGGTTACAACGTCAACCTTATGTCTCTTGTGTAAGCAAGCTGCTGAGGACGGGAGATAGCCAGCCTCATATCCAAAAGCTATATTGTGGTGATTGATTCGCCCATAGCTGCAGATTAATAGTCCCAAAGGAGATTAATGCAAAAAATCAGACGCAATATTCTTCCGTGTTGAGTATTTGTGGCGTTCTCATCCATCCCAAAACGATGATGCGCAACCTCAGCTACAGTTCTGCTCAACCAGTCAAACCTACAGAGTCACCTCGAACCCTCGTTCATTTAATACTTGCAGGTTGGTGCACCACATCGCCGGAGCAGGACGAACCATCTCGGCTGAGGGTGTTCGAGCTGTTGCAAGGATTGCGAGCTTCATCTAAGGAAATATTGAAGATTGGCGTGGTCTGGTGGTGCTGTTGATGGTGGGCTCACAAATCACCTCACCCTCTGACCAGACTGGCTAAGCCCTCTGTTAGGCGCTCGTGGACTTGGACTCCCGACCCTTATTCTTGACGAAGCCCGTGCGAAGCCCAGTGGCGGTTTGCAAGTGAGGACTGGACGAGGGCCTAGGCTGTCTTCAAAGAATGCTCTCACAATAAACTCCAGAAACTGGAAGAACAATTAATTGCCTTGATGCGGCACCAGGCTGCAGGACAGCAACTTCGATCGACGAAAAAGAAACGACTACGTTAGCAGATCGCCCGTCTGAGATGACGCGAGAACCGCAGACGGCATCCTCAAGGGTCCAAGAGCTTGGACAAGAGACTAGCAGGCAATGCTAGTTACTAAAGCCAACAAGATTACTATTCCCTTCCTCTGGGTAAGGTTATCCCGACAACCTGAAGCAGTTTCAACTGTTTGCCGATACAGGTCGGCTTCAGTCAGCTGGAGCGTTTGTTGAGCACCACTCTGGAGTTCTTAGACGAAGTACACTCTGTGCCTTGCTGCAGCAGCAGCATCAACAATGGTAGGACAGTTCGGAAACATCTCCGAACCTCCTCATGCATGTCAACATTGCGGGCTTTACATCGTTGAGAGGCAACCAACACAGCCAGCCGCATTCAGGAATTTGGCGATAAGACCCGAAAATGCATGCTCAGGGTGTGGTACGTACGGTATGACCGTGGTGGTGGCCTCATGCCTAATGAGCAGGTGAGCCATCTCATTTGTCGAATAACCACTATGATCTGACAGTGACAGATCCGAGATTGAACTTTAGATTGATATGAAAATTTTCCTGTTTCTAATTATCCTGCCTCCTGAGCCATTGCTCGAGGGAAAAGGATAGGCGAGTCCCCTGTCGCTCCATCAGAGCCTGACAAGACACCTGATCCCACGGGTGCTGTCAGCCATTCATCGATCGTGCCAAGAGATATCCCCAGAGTCGCCTGTAAAGTTCAGAGCGGGTGCATCACATTAGGGCATCAGGGCTCCGGGCTCCCTGACAGGCAGAGCCCATGGATGACAGGAGTAGCCTGGTCAATTCTGCCAAGTCAGGCATGATCTACAATAGTCTATCGCTGCCTTGCCGTCCAAGGCTAGAGCCAACGCTACTGGACGATAACTACACCCCGTGGCTACTCTACGCTAATTGATAGGGCTCAACTCCCAAGGCTCAAGGCTTAAGAGGGGCTTTTCCCACTCGCCATCCCTCCCCGTATGCAATTTTTATGTATGGTTGCTTTTTTCAGCGTGATGTACCCTTTTGCGGTTTGGAGCTGCTGGAGAAGCTTGTCTCAAAAAGTGAAAGCGTTGTCTGAGAATGCCAAGCTTCATCTCACTGGGATTGAGGACCGAGGTGACCAGATCGGCCGATTGCTTGCATGACGACATGAAGTTTTCTTTTCCGTCGACTTCCCATGGGCCCATACTTGGGTAAGGGCTTGAGGCTCAGCCCTCGTGAGCTGATGCCATCGTGAGATTGGGTTGTGCAATGAGATCAGATTCTACTGGAGTGGAGTACCAGAGATGGAAAGTTTTTTCTTTACTCTCACAATCTCATTCCCTTACCTCGGTGGGACAATTGCTTGGCGCTACTGTCGTCATTATTGCTTCATTGATGGTGTTTTGTTTGAGAATTTCCCGATTTATGTGACCTTTATCCAGATCGTTGACACAACGACTCCGTCAACAATGGGTATGGTTGCTAATTGGTGAAAGAATTTTGAATCCATTTGGTTTGTCAGCGATTGAGCAATTGACTACGGGTATGGGCACTGTGGTCATGTCTGTCACCGGCACGTTTCGAGAGGAGGCGCGTGCCGTGTCGTTTGTTCCTTGCAGAAGCTGTCTTGTCACTTGTTTGAGACTGTGACTGTGACTGTGACTCTTGAGAGGTGGAGTTTTCACTACGAAACGTGACCCTGCCTCTGAACTTTGACTTGGACTTGGGGAACTTGGACTTGACCTTGACCTTGCTTGGCCTTGGACCTTGATTTAGCAACCGCTCAGGTCCGAAGAAGCCGCCCGCTCTTCCCGCCAAGGGTGTGCGTCTGCATGGACCCTTGATTGGCTCAAAGAACGCCTTAAGTGCCGTGTCATTCGAGGATTGGTCGCGTGGACGAAGGAGCTTCAGAGCGGTCGGTCCCTGACTGAACCAAGCTTTTTTTTTAAATCTATTTTTTTTTTGTTAAAGAAAAGTTTTCAACTATGGCTTCGTTTAATTCACTTCCCGGTTTTCTGTCAGACTAGAGTTCTCCTTGTACGTAGTTCCGCGTGGCTCTCAGACTCTGGCTGTGTCTGCTGACGTGGGGTCTTGGGTTGAGTCATGAGAATTATCCAGAAGGTCTCAGAGTTCAGCCATGAGAAAGAGAGCTCAAGGGAGCTGTCTAACGGTCGTCTCACCGAAGGCATTCTACCAATGTTGATAACGGTCGCCAAGGTTGCATGGCTGACAGATTCAGCCCCTGAGATGGCTCTGCGGCGATACAGTGATAGCGTAGCATTCATACACACTCTCTCTCTCTCTCCGCTCCGGGCGGCTGGGCGGCAGGCAAGCACACACACACTGTACTGTAGCTCGCTCTCGCTGCTCAACACATAAGTCTCCTATTCCAATTGTGATGGACAAGTCTGGGGTTGGCCTCGGGCCTGCAGTGAGCCGCATATTCCCTGACGACGTTGCTGATGGCCATAGCTGAATATGGTCAGCAACTCTGAGCAAGCGAAATGAAACTGGTCTGTCTCTTGAGCTTGCCCAGAACTTGACCTGTCATTCAAGACCTCTATTCGCTTTCGCTCGCATAACATCCCTTTGCGTTGCGTTGCAGCTTGAGTTGTCGACACGGACACGTTTTTTCAGAGACATTAGAAGCAGGGACCACATGGCGTCTCCAGTATTCAGCAACGGCTTTCTCTACGACTATTGTTGTTTTTTGCTTTTTCTTCCTCTTCCGTATTGCCTTATCTCTGCTTTGACGCAGTTGGTCCTGGTCTAGCCTGGAGCGTTGCATCGTGCCTTGTCTTTGCTTACTAGACGATCTGACATATCACATCTAACGTGCGTTCCCCGCATTCTTGTATCTTCTGACCCAGGGTTTCTGCCAGAACAACTTCGGCTGGCGCAAATTTGCATGATGAGCCACGGAGCTTGTCAGGGCCTGTTGTGCCACGCCTGCCTCTACTGCAGGTTCTGCTGCAACGAGCAAGGATGGGTGCTGTTCAGGCCTTTGCTGTCTGTACAGTTACGTAGCGGCACACAACCAGTCCAGGACTTCAAGATGAGCTCTAGAACCCTTGTTTTTGAGCTCGCACCCTTGGAGTGAATATGTGTTCAAAGGGGGAGGGAAGAAAAATGGGATTGGATGTTGAATATTGGCCACCCAACCCCTTTGACAAACAACAATATGTTTTCATCGCAGGACATATTGGCAGCTGCTCCCAAACCCAAGACCGGGGCAGATCCTATCAAAACTGCTGCAGCTGCATGCTTTTGGACAAGAGTAAGCCTGCCGTCGTGGCTTATCAAGGGGTGTTCTTCTTCCTTGCCGTGTAATCCCCGTTCCTGCGCTGAGTGGTCAATTGGGGGGGATGTGAGGGTAACACCTGGCCCAGGCCGTCATTCATAATTCCAAGGGTCCATGGCCGCCTCTGCGCCCTTTGTCCTTTGTCGTTGAGCATAATCGACAAGCTTGCGTCGGGACTATCGAAGATCAGTTTCGGCCGCCTCGCTTCGCTTCAAGGCAGCATAGAGGCGCTGGCGGCTCCGGCTCAAGCTCCGGCTCCGGCTCAAGCTCAAGACTGGAGCACAGACAACGGACATGCCAAGTAAGTCCGTCTAGTGTCTATCCGCTTTGTAAGTACCAAACAAGGCAAAGCTTGCAACAGTCCTAGAAAGGACTTGTCAGGTTGCACGACCAAATAGCTTCAGGGAGAGACAGAAACAGGCGTTTGTGGCGAGGCAAAACGTACGCAGACTGGCAAGCAGACGGAACTGGTGATTCTCAAAGGGGGGGCGAATTGAAGTTGAGATACTGTTGCATCGCAGCAGACCAATTCCTCCTGTTCCTCTTTAGTTGGCAATATCATAGACGTGGCTGTCTTTTGGTGTTGTCGGTTATCTTCAATATTTGGCCCTCACCTCATTCGCCGCAGAGTCTGCCAGCTGAGATCGCCACGAGCTCGCATTTTGTTGGACGCAACAAATTTCAGAAGACTTGAGCCAATTACGTCTGAGCAACCCCAGACTTGTTGCTACGCCCTTGACATGGGGAACCCCAAACGTGGAAGTTGGAGAGGGACAGAAAAGAGACAGAGACTGGTCGTGCTACGGCTGAGCCTGCAGGGAGCTGCTGTGCCGTCCTGTAGCTGTGTCTGTATCTGTATGTGTAGGGTCTAGGGACGGTACAGTTGCGGCTACGGCTGCGGCAGGCTCTGACTATGGATGAGTGATAATGGCATTGTTCAACGTGCCATTCTTCGGTTTTATGAGGCATCATGACTTTACCTGTCATATTGTTGTTGTTGTTTTTTTGTTCTTTTTTTTTTCAAACTCCTCCGGGGGGGGGCTCTACCATGGCCTGATATCTAACCCAGAACTGGTTGACATGGCGTGTCATGTTGCACCAAGTGAAACCCTCTCTCTCCCTGTGTTCCTCGGTCTTTGACAAACGTTGACCCTGTTCTCATTTTCAATGTCGCTAACCGTTTGATTGACTAATTACCCCGGATTTCTCCATGCCCCGGACTCGGCATCGTCGGTGGGGGTTTTTTCTTCTTCTTAGTACGTACAGAGCTAACGGCCACGCCGTGGAGAAGACCACGAAAGCCGTATCCGTACTTAGCAGTCGGTTACAGGTTCAATCCAACGTTACGAGTCTCTCCTGCTTTATTCAGGTGTTCTTTGTTTGTTGGTTTGCTCCAGCAGGCGCTTTCAACTGCGCTAAGAATGGTGTGATTGTTACCGTTCCATGGTCGCGGGAAACCCCCATTCCGCATCCCGTACCTCTAGGGCCGTCTGTGCGAGCAAACATTATGTGGCATATGCCCTCTGTGGTGATGCGATATAGGGTTAATGATTGTGGCGGACTTGAAGATCCGACTGCTTGGGTCTGGACTCTGACGACACCTACATCACATTCACATCCTTCTCTTTGAGGCTCCTGCATGAGGGAGATTATCACCAAGTACGAACTACGAAGCTCTTGGTGATGCATGTTTGCTTGGTGGCTCATTTAATCGAAACGCAGCTATCCTACCCTATTCCTGGTACAGATAGTTCAGTCGAGGTTGAGACTGAAGTTGAGCGGATGTGAACCAAAAGTCATACCCCCTCTCCCGTGACCCAGAGTCAGAGCCAGGCCCAGGTCAATCAACGCTGATGTTGCATTATCTCACGTTTCCCGTTAGGTCGGTTTCTGGCTCTTGACTCTCGTTCTCGTGTGATTAGCCAGAGCGTCGTGCACCTCACATCTTGCCTGATTCCATTCTAGTGCGCAAAAGGGAATGCTGCACAGAACAACTCTGCTTGCTTGAATTGCGGAGGTGGCGTCTGGGTTATGATGTCTTATATGTATGCCATGTGACCTTTGGTGTGATGAACCAAAGAAAGGTAGGATTGGGGTGTCCTTCTGCAGGAACTTTGAGACCCTGGACGCTCTGCGTGGCCTTGGGAGTCTTGGATGACATGCTTGACAAAAAGAAAAAAAAGGCGCGTCTAGCCCTCGAGGGCAAATGAGAGGCTTGGAGGGGGTGGGTGTGGCGACCTCTCACGGGACCATAATGATGATCTTGGTGAGATTCGTTCCGTGGGGGGTTGATTTCGGGTCTATGGTTCAGGGTAGTGATAACTGGGATAATGCTTCAAGTTCTGATTCTGTCCGTCTTAGCCTTATGAGCTAATTCCAAGTGACGAGGAGATTGATATCAAGATGGTATATAATCAAGTCTTTGTATAACTAATACTGACCAGGAACGCTATGAGCGTTCTTATGCAATGGCGCGCTTCTGTAATAAACGTAGTCATTCTATGACCTGTGAATAGTCCCAAAACACACTGACCTCACCTTACCTCAGATATCTCACTCACTCACTCGCTCACTCGGACAACTTCCACGCGTTTACATTCTGATACATCACCAACAACAAAATAGCCATTACCTAGGACAATGTAAGTTATGTCATTGACATGCTTCGATTTTACCCAAAGGTTGCCTGCCACCTTCTTATCATGCACTTACCCGTCTTGCTTACCTGCTTGCTGCTTATTATTGCAGCTGCAGCTCTTTCTGCGCCTAAAATCAGAAAATGCTGCTACCCGAGACCTGCCATGCACCTTGATACCGATTAAGCGTAACTAACTACCTACGTATATTTGCCGCAATGGATCGGATGCTCGCATTCACACTTCGCGAAGCCACGGGTGACATATTGGCTATCATGGCGGATTCGTGATTATTACTCTGTATATCTTTATCTTTTATCTACTATCATATGAGATATGGGATATGGGATATGGGATATGGGTCTGATGTGGATTCTGCTGCTTGACCGAGGAGGGGCTCGGCATGGGACCCTGATAGTGAACCCTGATGATTAAAAGATAAAGGTGTGCCGTTAGTTTTGACGGAGACGAGATCAACAATGAGGCCAATTTAGAGTCAATGGGTTCTGCCAACATGCCCTTATATGTATCCATAAACATGCAGTGATATAACAAGTGGATGCTGTCAGTTGGCATCTTGGCAGATGATCAACACAACTAACTACCTCGGCGAGACAACATTTATCGCAAATCATCTTCGGCAACTTCATGGAACGTAAGGATATGACTCTAGCTATTTGAGATGCAAAGTAAATATATCCTCGTCGCCTAATATAGTCTGCGCCTCTTGAAAACAAGTTTTCGATTATAGTTAAGTTTAAAAGTTCTGATAATACGACAACTTGGGGTATACCAAGTTCCCAGAGAGTAATATTGAGATATAAAATATTAGAAGACGCTTAGTCAAGTCTTAGGATAAGATTTAATATATTTATATGAACTTATATGAATTTAGTTAACCATATAAAATATGAGAGAGAGAAGGTATCATAGCCTTTACACATCACTCTACCAGCAATGTCTGGTCAATCATCAACCTTGGGTTCCCTGTAGCATCGTTGTGATCTTCGTCCAGTCCAGTTAATGGACA
This sequence comes from Fusarium torulosum, assembly GCA_900312805.1. Classification (NCBI taxonomy): domain Eukaryota; kingdom Fungi; phylum Ascomycota; class Sordariomycetes; order Hypocreales; family Nectriaceae; genus Fusarium; species Fusarium torulosum. The sequence continues at coordinate 184,877 of ONZP01000196.1, forward strand.
AGACACCTGCATGGTTTTGTATACCCCAAATTGGTTCAATTGACTTGGTCATGCTATCCTATCTACACACGACTTACATCTAAACAGAAGGGCCAAGGATACCAAGCTCTTTGAGACTTACGACTTCATTTCCCTTCAAGGAAAAAAAAAAAGCCTACCGCCATCAACTAACAGCTGACTTGAACCATGCTGTAAGATTCGATTTGCGACCAACTCAATGCTATTCATGACCTTTTCGTAATCTGTCAAGAGTCCCGCGGTTCTAATTTGTCAGCTCATATACGTTGGTTGCAGACTATCCGAAATCCATGACTTGAGCTACATGAACTATTGCAACTTTATCTGAAGGACTCCATGTTTGAGGAAGACGCCGTCCGTACTCAAGTCAACATCCTTTTTCTTACCCCCCAGATAACCCTACCATCTTCTTCCCGATATCCAACGTATGTGCTGCTTAAGACATCGCTTAGGCGCGCTTGATCATGGCCTCGCGATCAGGACCGGTTCCAATCCACTTGATCTAGCAATTGTTAGTAAAAGCCTGCCTAGCAGGAATACCTCAGATTCGGCCTACCTTGACTCCAACAAACTTCTCGATGTACTGGGACGACTATTAGCACAGTGTATCTTGATACTGGGAGGTATCCTACCTCAACATAATCCCTGGCTTGCTTAGGGAGATCGTAGAAGGTCCTGGCGTTAGTGGTTGGCTTCTTCCATCCCGGCATTTCGTGATATACAACCTCGGCTCGGGCGAGCAGGTCGAGATCCGCAGGGTAGTGGCTTAGCTCCTCTCCGTCGACCTTGTAGGCAATGGCGACCTTGATCGTGTCGAAATCGTCCAGGACATCGAGCTTGGTGAGGTTCAGAGCAGAGTAGTAGTTGATAGAAGCGCTGTACTTGACAACCACGAGGTCGAGCCATCCACATCGGCGTCTTCGGCCAGTCGATGTTCCCCATTCTCGGCCAACCTCCTGGAGCTTGGTTCCAACCTCTTCAAGATCTTCCGTCTTGAAAGCTCCTTGTCCGACACGAGTCGTGTAAGCCTTGACCACTCCGATAGTCTCGGTGATATTCTTAGGGTTCAAGGTGAGCCCGGTAATAATACCACCCAGTGTTGTGTTGGAGGAAGTCACAAATGGGTATGACCCATAGTTGACGTCGAGCATTAGTGCGTTTGCTCCCTCCACGATGATGTTCATGTTCTTCTCCTGGGCCGATTGCATAAACGTAACGCCATCCACAGCGTACTTTTCCAGCATGGGTCGATATTCCTTGAATCGGGTCAGCTCCTCTTCGATATCGTACTCGAATAGGTCTCCGAAGCGTTTTCGGTAACCATCAGCCAATTTCCGGCACTTTTCCTCGAAAAGTTCAGGGTTGAAGACGTCAACTAGACGAACGCCTTCACGCTGCAAAGGAGTCAGTAAGATGCTCACAAGACACATGTATCGATCTTCTCTTACCGCTGCGGCCTTGGAGTAAGTCGGGCCAATACCTAATGCGAATGTTATTAAATGTTCGGTGCCCAAGGATCCCCTGAGGTATCAAACCACACGAGACTGGTTTAAGCCAAGAAGAACTGATCCCCGTCTTGGTCCAGTTTGGTGTGCTTTGAGTCACTGGGGAGAATTGAGGGCATACCCCTGCCGGTCGTGCCAATCTTCTTGTCTAGAGGTAGTTAGATATACCGTCCAACCGTGTATGTGGAGTACTGGGACTGACCTCCAAGCTCCTTCTCCTCAAGTCCATCGACTGCGATGTGCATCTGCAGGATAATGTGCACTCGGTCCGAGACTAAGATTCGATCATGGACTGAGGGGAGACCCTCTGGAAGCCGTGTTAGCTAATTTGCACCAAAAACTTCCAATCCGGAGTGACGTAATATTTTTGAGCTCATCTAGTTCCTTAAAGAAACTGGGACTAATGACGGAGTTAATACCTCGAGTGTTGTTTATAGAAGATGCGTAAAGGTGCAGATCACACAGTGGTATGATGATTGACAAAGCGGTAATCGGGTTGAGAGATATCATGACTTACACATGAAAGACGACACCTGAGCCGATGAAGTTCATGCTGTATGAAACGTCAGGATCGTTGTATATGGGTATATCGGAGGTGAAAGTACCAGTTCGGGTTGATGAGACCAGAAGGAAGCAAGTGGAAGCTATGCTATGGTGAGTAGATGTTGCGGGATTTCGATGTCTTCTTGCGCCCACCTGTACGATACTCCATTGGCGCTGTTTAGAAATAGTCAGCAGTCAATCCTCTCAAGTCAATTCCTGGAAAGCAATGAGTGTCGACTCACACAATTGAGTGTCCGGCATTGTGACCACCAGCGGCTCGGGCGCAAAGCTGTGCCTCGGGGGCAAGAATATCGGTGAGCTTTCCTTTCTATACAACCACAAATCGTTAGAGATTAGTTTCGAATGCGGTTCGTAGCCACAAGAGTTGGCTGGGTTCGAGTCGCGAGGTAATACATACGCCCTCATCCCCTAAAGAACGCAACAAATTAGCATCATGAAGTAGCATTGACCGCGCAACGCCAGACATGGATAGTAACAGGACCAAGCGTAAGAATTGAAAGATAAAATAGATCGTTACTTACCCCATTGTGATCCTAGAATGATTGAGATTCCCATTTTGCGATAGTTCTGGCTTGAACACGATATTTCTCGTTGTTGCAGGAAGGACAAATTCGCCGGGCCATTATCGGCGCGGGGCCATTCTATCATTAGTGCGGGGCAACATGAATCATACCTAAATTATCCGTTATCCGTCACCACCCCAACAACAGCAACAACTCTAACTCTTAATCCCCTTCACCGGGGCTTCTAGGTCGAATCACCTTATATCATTACCCCATGATAATACTCAATACATCAATTTACCACTTTATCTAGTTCTTCCTCCGCTTATTGAAGCCTGGAAAGAGTTGATTTCGCGGCTACAGCTCCTCCCAGCTCTCGTGGCATGTTCATCAAAAACTTGCCACATGCGTACAAGGAGCCCTAGCCCTAGATACCTACCTGGAGGTAGTTCATCGAGATCAAAAGCCGCTGATGACCAAAGCGGAGCCAGACGATCACCAGTTTTCCTTTAGATGACGAACGAACGACTCACAGCATGAACTGACTCTCAACACACAAGATATCATGAGCATGGGTTCTTTGCAGCAGTCCGACTCCTGCATCCCTACTGTTACAAAGGCAGTGGGAGGCCCAAAATGGCTTGAACAGACCTGGATTCGTTGTCAGAAAGAACTTTATTGCAGCAGCTAGTCACGAACAGCGCCTTTAGCTCAACAAAGTGATCTCATGTAGTAATGTTCGAAGCAGTTCGCATAAACGCCAGGGGCCATCTAGTTACGGTACCGGTACTAGCTATTGCCAACCCTCAGATTCCTCCTCTACAAACGCCATCCAATGCATGAGTCAGTCTGGTTACTTGACATGCATCCCCAAGATAGTAATAGCCTACAAACGCCCTGTGAAAAAGAAAAACCATGATTATGTATACATTTCGTCTGCTTCCACCATGCGCCCGAGAATCAAACTCTGGATCACAAGCTCATCATCCAAGACACGAATATTCTCAATCTTGGGTTGAGTTGCTGCTGCTGATTTCCGGCGCTTTTTACCGCCAGAGACCTCGGAGGACGTGAGAATCGCGTCGATTGTCCCTGTACCTTTGTCCAGATACAACCAGTCAAACGGATTTCCCGCTTTTTGTTGCTCCAGTAACAGTTCCCGTGCCTGTTGCGTGGAAAAGACTCTGGAAATGGACGGCCCCAAGACAGTAGCAAGAAAGATATAAGGCTCTTTGGCATCGTTGCGTGACTTTTTGGAGTCTACGACAACTAGAACCCGTTGCCCATCTAAAAGTCGCGGTCGTTGTTCAATAACATCAACCAGCCTTGCTTCAGCCGCTGAATATGGCGACAAAATTCTTGACCTCAATGCATTACCAAGCACAGCAGACGCGCCTGCACAAAGGATATATGGTTCCCAGTCCACAATAGCACCTTTGTTACAGCAGGCCGTAATCCATTGCTGAGCGAGACATGGCAACCCTAGGGCCAGTGCCTGCATGTATTTGACTTTGCGCGAATGGGCATCTGCGATGAGTGCAGTGAACCCACTCTCACAGCTTTGCTTCGTAAGCTTCAGTGCATCTTCCTCGTCCATGACCGGGCTAGTTGTGTTCATGATTGATGAATGCTCAAACATGTCTTGAAATCCTTCTGCAAGAATAGTACCCCCTGACTGAATGATCTTTGTCTCCATCTTCTTGCGCTCTTGTGGCTTAACCTTGTCTTGGAAGGAAATGGCAAATACCATACCTTCGAACAACCGACCAGTCCGATGTATAGAAGCAAAACTCTGCTTGAAGGATCTGCTAGATTTTGAATGCACCATGCTCCTTTCAAGCACACTCGCGGCTGGCGAAAAGTGCAACTCATCGGTGGATTCCGAGTCAAGGCGTGGAAAGCGTTTGGATATTCTTGTTGATCTCGTCCCTTGTTGGGGGGATTCTGATTTTGTCCCTGACCGGGCCTTCCTCTTGCGCGAACTCCGGCTGCCTCCTGGCGATGGAAGGGTCACTGACTCTAGCCGTCCGGAGGTGGGCGAGTCTTGCGTTCCAGGTGTTGTCTTGTCAGAAGGCACTGGGGTCGTTGTAAGAACGCTCAAACTTGAAGATGTTGGTAAGCTTTGAGCAGCCGAGCGATTGGCAACTGGGGTTACTGGGGTTGTTGCAGCTGGATCACTTCGACGCGAACGAGTGGTCATTGGTGGTGGAAGATCGGCATATACATCCCGAGTCGTTTTCCTGGGTCGTGACGCTGGTTTCATTATACTCTTGTCAGTTATTTCTTGGGGTACCGGCAATTCCTGCTCCGACTCTTCTTCGATCATCGAAACTGCCACTGCCTTATGTAGGGGTGACGACATAGACGTAGGCCTCGGCTCGAGTTCACCCATTAGACCGTCAGAATTGGAGGAGCTGAGGAAGGGATTTCTACGTTTTTGCCTAACAGCACGACCGTAAGTCCTATTGGTGCGTTTTCGTGGTGGGGGTAAGGAAGAAGGCTCTGAGTGCTCATCGAAACCTTCTCGTAGGTCTTCGTCGTCGACTCGGAGTTTAGGTAGCTCAGGCTCAGACGGCGGTGAAAAATCAACTGGTGCTGTGGGTGGGAGAGAAGGTGCCGGACTGGGTGCCGGACTAGTTGCAGGTATCCTGTCCTCATCTACCGCAACCTTCCCAGCATCCACCAAGATTATATCTCCATCATGGTCAGTTACCCGGTTCTCGGGGGCGCTGTTTCCCGGAGTGGCTTTAGTTGATGCAACAAGAAGTGTCTCGTTGGAACCCGCTACCCCCTTCTGAGAGTCGTCCACAAGAGCTGGGAGTTCCTGCCCCTTGCTGAGACCTGTGTCAATATTGGGCAGCCCGTGAGGTTTTTCAAGATCTTCGGGTCTTTTCTTCTTCCTCAAAGGCTTCTCTGCCGAGTCACGTCTAATCTTTGGTGTAAAGCTTACCCGACCCATCTCTTCTGCAGCTTTGGCCCGTTTCCGCTCAATCTTCTTTCGTCTTTCCATCTGTCGAATAGCATCGTCGGAATCGTCATCAGAGTCCACTGGAGATATGAACACAGGTTCAATCGTCTTCCTCTCCTGAGACTTCTTCATTGGTTCATAATGCGTCATTGGCTCGGTGGTACTTGATGATCTTGGTGCTTGTGGTCGAGGTGTAGGGTCAGAGGAAGGAGGCGACTCCGGGACCATGTCACCGCCCGTAGATCTACCACCAAGGGGTGTTTGTGCTCGTATTGGATCTCCTTGGTTATCTCGTAGTGATGTTTCGGGTATTTCGTGCAGACGTTGAGGACTCGACGTACGTATATCGGTTGGTGAAGAAACATTGGCTCGATTCTTTAATGGCGACGTCTCAATTATGTTTGGTGAGATGGAGTTGAAAAGATTCGGAGATGGTCGTGAGGATGTCGGGCTAATATGCTTGATGGCAGAGGAGAACTGCGTCTGGCCGAATAATTGGCTTCCAGCCAGAGGTGCAGCTATATTTGGTTTCGTAGCGAACGGGTTCTTGGGGATCGCAGGCGTCTCGAAAGCGGGGGCATGTGGTCGATGAGGGGTTTGGCCGTTGTTTAGCTGTGATGTTCCATCGGGATGCCTCCAGTCACCTTTAGTGTTCTCGAAGCCCGCATCTTCTGAGATCTGGGACGAAGGTCGACCCAACTCGCTCAAGTTCGCAAAGTTGACGGCTCCTGTATCGGCATCTTGAAGAGTCCGGGGCTCGAGAGATCCGGACTGGGTGTCGCCGTTGACAGGACTAGAGGGTACAATATCGCAGAATTCACTGTAATCACGATCGTCATTGACCTGTGTCGGGGTTTGCTGAGAAAAGTCCATCTTTCGCAGAGCTGCAGCTGCAACAATAGTTGGGGGCTTGATAGTCCCAATCAGAGGCTCGGGTGCATGGTTTTGCACTGTTTGCGGCTTCGCGCTGTCATGGCGCGCAGGGAAGTTGCCAGAGTATCTTGGTCTAATGAATGTGTCAGATACTCGAGCTTTCGGATTCACGCTGTTAATCGATTTAACGCGATTCCCAGGACCCTGGGCAACGCTATTCAGCTCGTCGGCCTTGAGAGTTGCACATTGCTTTTTTGACTGTGTCAGTGCCACCCCGGTCGTGACCCAGTGCGACGGATCGTCATTCTCGGAAGCGGGTCCCTCTGAACGCGCTCTGTCCGATAACGCGTCGTGGGGAGCCGAGCCTCTTGGAACCACATTTTCGACAACTGGTGAATCGGATGATGGCACAACAACTTCGCTCGCTGGTGAAGGTATCTGCCTCGGAGTTTTCGTAGCGCTTCTCGAAGACGACACAAAATTTGGACGCGAACTGCTAAGCTATATGAGGGCATGCAGGTGTTAGTGCATCATGGCTGTGTGAACGCAAACCCCAGTGTAAAAGTATCACTGCTGCACTGTTTACGTACCGTGCTGACACCAAACTCGGCCCTGTAGGCCTCAAGAATGGCCTGGCTGTCCTGCGACTCACTGCTGCTTGCCTGAGCAAGCATCTGAGAGTCTGTCATTGTGGTGAGTCGTGCATCTTCTAGGTGAAGACCGACGCGAGAAGGCGACTTGCAGAGTATAGGTTGAAAGAGATAGATCAACTGTTCCCAATGCGGCTAAATTGAAATGAATTGGCCGAAGGCACGGGAAAGTTGCGAACGTCAGTGACACGACAGCACGTGACGACCACTTAAACAAGAAGACCACCTTCTGCTCTTACCACCACTTAACATGATCTATACCGGACAATGACCACTACCTATGGGAGTATGTTAAACCTCTTATTAGGTTCAGTTCATGTTATGAACTCGCAAGAGCTTTTACTCGAGTGTGAGGTTTGATTCTGGTTCTAGCTGTGATATATTTTGCTGTGGACATGGGACAATGGCCAATCAACATCCTGTAAAAAATGTAGTTAACATTTCGTGCTTCCCGATCTTATATGTTCTTTCAAAAAGCTGTGTGCTATTCTGGAAAACTTACATCGTCCCTGCTACTAAGTGGTCTGGGGGTTAGACATCAAAAGGATTGCATCATAGTGTCGTCATACACTTAACGATACCGTCCACCAAGCAGGGCGAATATTTCCCATGGAGCTGTTCAGGGTTGGTCTCTGCCTCCACTCTAAGTTTGATAGCGTACGACACTTTCAAGGAATTTTGGGCATAAAAGCTCGTTAGTTGGGTACCTAGACAATGTTACGACAGAATGGGGGAGCTTACACGCCAAAACAGGTAGTAGTTGTTACGCCGTAATAGTGTATTACCGTCGGCATAATTGGTCAATGTATTAATATGTAAGGACCAACCCTTTTCAAGGATATACGTAAGGGTCTTGGGGACACCAGAAAGGTATCCGTAAATTGGAATACTGTAAGTGAGACAATCTGAAGAGCCAATAAACTACGGGGCGTGAGTTTCCACGTTCTCGGCCCCGCGGCAGTGGCTGGTATCTATCATGTCGAACCATATTAATAAATACATTATCCATATACTCTTTCTCTCTCCTCCATCATCCCTCAAACCTATCGCCACCATCATTTCAAATCCAACAAGGCCTAGAACTATCGACTGTTCGAGACTTTGAGTTTTGTTGACAACCTGAGTATGGCCTGTCGTTCGCAACAACGGTACCCGTTAGCGGTAGGTCAATTCTATAAGCTCTCTTGCCATTGTTGATTGACTAACCCTCTTTGGCGGTACAAGATTTGTGTTGCCACACATGCTTTGAAGATTTCCGTTCGTTGCCACATATAGTTGTGAATTAACGTCTTTGCGACGGCTCCCGAGGCATTTCGAATGCGCATCATCTTACCGTTTACTTGAAGTGGACATCCAGCTTCTCATAAAGTGCACTGCCCGCCCGAATTACTACCCAATATCGACGTCGGCGCCATTGGGAGGAGAGAACACGTTCTGTGAATGTACACAACTGTTTACCTCTTCTTGAACTTTGGCGGTATTCTCCCTAAGCGGACATCGGCTTGGCGAGAGGCCAAGATAAGAACCCAACCTCCAAGATGGCCTCATGTCCACCCAAGCTGGTGTCGGAACCAGCCCGTGAGAGGGAATCGTTGAAGTTTGTGCTCCCTCATCCACTTCATGCTCCCATGTAAAGGATTGATTATCCCTTGCACGGTTGCTTACAGGTTATCGTAGATATGGAGCGTCGTTGCTCAACGATATCACGGATTCACCCAGCGAAGGTGCCTCTCACGCACCTGGCCAAAATACTCCTTCGGGAAACGAAAACGAAAACAGCGATACTACCGAACAAGAAGTAGCATCCAGAGACACTGTACTGGCCTCTCTGGCGCAACTAGGCCTTTGGAGGACCGGTACCGATCGTGCTTTGATATCTCTGTTCGATCGTAATCACCAGTACGTCGTCGCCGAGACAACACAACGATCTTCCCTCGCACCAGGTTCAATGCGACCCGAGAATGACAACGGGGAGTTTTGGTTGTATCCAGGAACATTTCCACGGCAACTTTCGGTCTGTGATCGGGCTCTTGTAGCGGAAACAAAAAACCCTTCGACCGTCGACAATGAACTGCCTCTCACTTTAATACCGGATCTTGCAACAGATGCCCGACTCTCCAAGATTCCACACCCTTTGTCGAAATTCCCTGCTAGGTTCTACGCTGCAGTGCCAATAAGATCACCTGCCGGCGTCGATATTGGTGTCTATTGTGTGGTAGACCCTGAACCAAGAGAAGTCGAAACCTGGAGTGTTAAAGACACTCGGGCTTTACGCGAGATCTCCTCCAATATCATGCATTATCTACAGTCCAAAAGTGTTGGGGACGCTTATCGCAGGAGCGTACGAATGACCAGAGGAATCGGCTCTTTTGTCGAGAGGGAATCAACCATGGCGGGCTGGAAGGCCGGGGCTAGCTCCCCAGCCTTCCATGATGAAGCAACTAGGGAGGGTGCTCTGAATTCCGAGCAACAGGCTCTGCAGCGGCTTCGAGATCTAAGTCTTGAAAATACATCGTCTGTCAATGCACAAACGCAGCCCAACGCTGTAGGAGAGACGGCTGCAGTGAGCTTCAAAAATCCTGGGCAAGCGAATATGTCCAGTGCTTCATCGAAGAGCAACCCTTCCAAAAATACTGACGCCAATACTAAGAAAAATGCTATGGCCAACATATTCTCACGGGCTGCTAACCTTATACGCGAAGGGATAGAGATTGAGGGTGTGCTCTTCCTGGACGCCAATTTTGATCCGTCAGTAATGGAGTCGACGCTTCAACAAAGTGATGGCAACTCTACGCCCGGATCTTCATCCAGCAGTGATGAGGATATGTCTGTAAGTTCTGGCCATGATAAGGGTTCCTGCTGCGGTATTCTTGGTTTCGCTACTTCCACTGCTTCGAGCATCAACTTGGACCCAGGTTCCAACCTCCATGCCGCTATGCCATCGAAGTTACTTGCGGCACTCTTGCGGCGTTATCCTGCTGGGAAAATATTCAATTTTGATGAGAATGGTGGACTATTATCAAGTGGCTCGTCTGAAGAAGACTTTTGTCCCTCGGTTTGCAAAGATGATCCTGTGGAAGACTCTGCCGCGCCAACTCCTAGCAAAAAACAACGTCCCTGGTCGCGAGCTTCGGAAGGGCCCTCGTTATATGAGATCTTTCCCGGGGCCCGGAGCGTGGCTTTCGTGCCAGTTTGGGACCCTAAACGAGATCGTTGGTTGGCAGGAGGGTTTGTCTATACTCAAACACCTACAAGGTCTTTTACCATTGAAGGCGAACTGAGTTACCTGAGAGCTTTTGGTATGCTGGCCACGTCAGAAGCCCAGCGACTCGAAACCCTGCTTGTAAACAAGGCGCAGTCTGACGTGCTTGGCTCCCTGTCTCACGAACTGCGGACGCCTCTCCACGGAATCATGTTGGCAGCCGAGCTGCTTTCCGATACTCAGCTGGATGTTTTCCAAGGAAACCTACTGCGTACTCTTGAGACTTGTGGTCGAACACTTTCCGAGACTATCGACCATCTCTTATACTTTTCCAAAGTTAACCAGGTTGCGGTCCACCAAAAGAAGGAGCGTCGAGCACGGAAAAAGTCGATCGTCGCTGATCCTTCGGCGACTATTACTGCCGGTGTTAAAACGTCAGAAGTTAGGCTCGATGCTTTGGTGGAGGAAGTTATGGACAGTGTCTTTGCCGGTCATGTCTTTAAGCGCAATGAAGCTGACAAAGTATGCCAGACCAGCAACCAAGGCGGGAGGTTGGATATCACAGATGATCTGCTATCTCCTGGCTCCAAAGACATGGCAGCTGGCTACACAGAAGATGCGGTGAAGTTTGAAGTACCACTCGGACATGAAAACCAGGTGGCCGTCTTCCTCGATATCGACCCCTATGTGCCATACCTCTTTAATGTTGCAGCTGGAGCATTGAGACGCGTGGTGATGAATCTTTTTGGGAATGCACTGAAGTACACGCAAAACGGCACAATCACGATCTCGCTCTCTCAGAAGTCTCTTTACCCCGATCACCCCAATAACAACAGACGTCTGGTTCGTATTGTGGTCAAAGATACGGGCCAAGGAATTGCTCCAGATTTTCTTCACAACGATCTTTTCAAACCATTTTCCCAGGAAAATCATCTTTCCAACGGCACCGGGCTGGGGTTGAGTCTGGTTAAAAAGATCGTAGCGTCAATGGGCGGGAAGATCTCGATCGAGAGCGAAGTCAACAAGGGAACTACAGCAACAGTAACGTTGCCACTATCTCGAACGAACGGCTCGGAGGATACTCAGAAGGGAGAAGACCAGAACGAGGTTGATAAAGAGGCAAAACGCTTGAAGGGACTGCGCTTACGGCTGATTGGTTTCCCTTCTGATGAGGATATCGAATCTCATACTAGGCAAGGCATTCCTATGTCTGCTATGAAGACAATGTGCCATCGATGGTTAGAGATGGACATTGTGTCTGAAGATTCATACCGGCACATAGCACCGGACTTGGTGCTTTGTAATGAGATGGCAATGACTGATCCAGTATTGAGTAGCGAGGAGCTTATTAGATCTCCTGTAGTTGTGGTGTGCGCCAATGCCATTACAGCACACAGACGATCTTCCGAGAATAAAACATCCGAGGACCAGCGAGTCTACGAGTTTGTTTCTCAGCCGTAAGTTACGTCGTGAGACGGTCGATTTTCACTTACTAATTCCTTCTTACAGTATTGGGCCCCACAAGCTTGCCAGAATCCTCCATATAGCATTCCGTCGATGGGGAGACCTGCAGGCGTTGTCTCCAGCGGTACCAACAAAGGCAGACGATGATCACTCGCACCTTACATCTGATGGCGCGAAAAGGCGTTCGACAGGAAGCAATCTTGGAGTTGATGTCCCAGATGATAAACCGACGCCGCCGGGTCTAGGAATTGATCCCCAGAGACGCCCTAGACCTCCACCGCGCGCGCCCTCAACACGTGTTCCACTTGATACACAACAGCAAATATCATCTTCGAGTAGCGAACCAAAGAGCTTCTTACTCGTTGATGACAACCCTATTAACATATCGGTTTTGAGCGCCTACATGAAGAAGCTCAAGAGCAAGTACGCTACAGCATCGGATGGCCTCGAAGCTGTAGAGAGGTTCCAGGAGAATCCGGATTTGTTCAGCTGTATTCTGATGGACATCAGCATGCCACGGATGGACGGGATCGAGGCCACGAAACAGATACGAGCTTTTGAGAAGAAGGAAGAGCGGGAACCGGTTCTCATCCTTGCTTTGACAGGCCTGGCATCGGCGAGTGCCCAGCAGGACGCCTATGCGAGCGGTGTAGATGTCTTTATGTCAAAGCCCGTCAAGCTCAAGGAGTTGAGCACCATACTGAGAGAGTGGGGTTTGGCGTAGGCACTACTGGTGATTCCCAACGAGAAGGTGAATAGTACATAACATACATGAAGTACACGATTTATATAGATGGTTAGAGTTTCACAACAGATTTGGGTGATGGGGTGTGACCAACCGAGCACCGAAGAGAGTACAAAAATCCTGTATCGTACAGGACTACGTATGTAGCATAGATATGATACCTCCAGTTATATAAAATCCATCAATTACTCAACATGCAATTCAAGGGTTGACGTGTTTACAATCCTATTTGTACTTCTTTTTTATTGAAGTTTGTCCAGAGATAACTAGTCCTTAGGGTAAGTGTGTGGTAGATACCATACATAAATAAGATTGATTCTATAGACGTTAATGTGATAAGGGCTTACTGTATTTTTCAAGCATAATCTGTAAGTTATGGATTAGAAATACATGGTGAAGAAGGGCTATCAACTTAAGCCGGATATGTCGGAGGCTTGTGCAGGACGAGTATGTGTTCTAGGTTTTACTGTCACCGTTTGACTGCCGGGAGGTCACCAAGGGTTGGGACCGATAAATGGTAGTGGCCCCACGGTATCGGCGACTATTAGAATCGGCGGGTATAAAACCGCAGCATTTGCGCTATCAATCCATCTTGTCCAGCGATGATATGCTTCATTTAGAAGTAAGAGAGAAGTGCATGTTCCATTGACTTCTTCATCTATAGTCAGGTGAAACAGCCCTATGTGTAGGGCGTTAGTAAACCTGTCTTAGCTATACTTTTTGTCCACTATCGAGTCTGAAAATCAGTGGATAGCCTCATACTGCGCTACTGCAAAGCACCGGCTTATCTTTATCATCAATTAATTTAGCGCGTCGTCTCCTTAACGGGCTTTGTTAATACTTCGGGACCGTGACGTAAGTAAAGGTAGCAGGTAGCAGGTAGCCAGTATTGAAGAAACGGGCATGGTTCCGGTGCAACTTACACAACACCCAGTCCGACTGACCCATGGCTTACATGTGAATAAACCTGCAGTTTCCAAGAGTTTCTCGGAAACCATCAAATGAGAGTCGAGAGCCTAGTTGACGGGTGATGTCAACATCATAGAATTATCATAAAAGATTGTGCCAAACAAATGTCATAAGAAACGAAGCAATGGGGAGAAAGCTCCGGTATTGAGCCTCGGCGGTAACTCAGTTAAAGAGAACTTGGCAAACTGGAGCCTAGAGTACGACTTGGAGAACAATTGACAATATCTTGGTAATAGGGCGTGACTCTTTTGGGCTGATCTACAAACTCGGGTTGAGCGCCAAATCATTCAGTCGGTGTGGTTTGCAACCCAAAATCTAAGCTCCGTAACATCCGGGAGATCCGGACGTTTGAACGTTGAACGTCGGAGGTCGGAGGCACGAGACGGGACGTTTTTTATACATGGCCGGACTTGTACGTCGCCCGTACTTCCGCCCATGAGTGACTTGTCTATGATACAATTGAAAGTCGACCGGACTTTTACAGGAACCCAGAATATCATCGGAATGTACGGAGAGCGAGCTAGGGGGGATTCAAAGGTAATCATAAAGGAGTTTGTATGTATGAGCGGTTGTCGAATGATGGTGGTTGATGGGCACGGGCAAACAACACCATCATCAGGTCTTTCTGCGTCAGTTTTATCGACCCTTGAAAAGCATAGATTGCCCCTATTTGAGCCGAGCAAAAAGACTGAATAATGGTTTCCTCATACAAGCATACCAAGTAACATCTGCATTTGATACGAGATAAGCTCACAGTAAGAGACTCTTGTAGTTATTTTGTCCAGCATCAACATGTCTCTTTCTATGACTGGTCCATCAGCCTTTTCTTTCTCATCGCATGTCAGCAGTGTAGAGTAGAGCTGGTAGCGGACGATCCATCACCTTTACAACCTTGTCTAGCGCGCTCGGGCTGTTCTTATTCAGGTGACTCTAGAGCACTGTAATTGGCTGATTCAACCTTTACCAGCCGGCATCTGGCAACAGGGCCGGGGTCAGAAGCTTGGGGCATGGGTATTCCCTGCTTGTGGCTGTCTTAGCGCTCCCGGCCGACTTACAGAAGATATGTCGTGTGCTCTTAGAATGAGGTGTCTATTAGATTCCGGGTACACACAGGAGAAGAGCTTGGATTGACAGCGTCTTTGGTCGTTTAACCTGTTATCGAATTTCGAATTAGTGCATTGGAGCACTGTCCTTGGTCGAGCTGTGCTTGTACCTCAGTACCTTAGCCATCTGTAGCAGTATCAACCCGAGCGTTCCGTCATACATCTCCTCCATCCAACAAAACCTGCCTCTTCCCCTACTACAAACGCCCCTTTCACGTTTTCTCTTCTTCCTATGATTTGACCAGCAACTACAGTTACTTACATAATACCCCTTTGCTTTCTTTCTCTCTTCCTGTCATATCTCGGCCTTGCCTTGCGTTTGAGTTCCCATACCCCTCGTGGCGCACAACTTACGCCGAACCTTTGCCTTATATTACAGCATTGACTTCCGTCACAACAACAACAACATCAGCAAACTCGCATACTACATTTAAAAGCGGCTCGCATAACTTAACTTAATCCTCAACCGTCGCAAACTATCTCCATCATGGGTGTCGGCGCCTTTCTCGAACCGCTTATCGTCGTGACACTCCTCTTTGGAGGCGCCTACCTCAACCGCAGCAAGGACTACGACTTCTGGACAAACAAGACAGGTCTGCCCGGCCTCAAGGGATATAAGCGCTCCGATGACCTACCGAAGCGGGAGTCTACCGACAGCCTGATGAGTAGCTGGAGCGGTTCGCATTCGCCTAGTTTCGACACCTCAGATACCCAGTCGACTCTCCGTCGTCGCAAGTTGCAAATATTTGGTTATAAGCGCATCGTCTCGACACCAAACACTCATGTGTTCGAAGATCGCCTTCTAAGCCGTCTCCTCAAGAAGCTGCCATTCTTGGTGGAGTGTTGGTACTGGTTCCTTATCTACTTCATATACCAGGTTGGTCGCGCTATTACTGCGTTGACTCTCGACGAGGGCACTGTCGATGTAGCTCGCAGACATGCTCTCCAGATAATTCATCTTGAGCAGCGGCTTCACATCTTCTTCGAAGTGGGCTTCCAGAAATGGTTCCTCGCAAGGCCTGCTCTCCTCCACTGGGTCAACCGTCTATACTCGTTTATCCACATTCCTGGCACCATCACGTTCCTCGTTGTGCTATACTATTTCACCACCACTCGGCATCGACGTTATGCTGCTGGTCGCGTGCAGTCCGACACTGTAGCTGCTGGTCCTGCTCTATACGAATCCCGTCGACGAACAATGGCCATGTGCAATCTCCTCGCGTTTATTGTCTTTACAAGCTGGCCTTGCATGCCTCCTCGTCTGCTGAGCGACCCTAAGTATAATGGCCCTAATGCCGAGGAGGCCAAGAGTTTTGGTTTTGTCGACACTGTTCACAGTGGTACCGGTGAGAGCAGCGTCTGGACCACCAACCGTTTCTGCAATCAATATGGTAAGTGGAAGTTACAACTGATTCAAACTCATGCATTGCTAATAAAACCCACAGCTGCCATGCCATCTCTGCATTTCGGTTATTCTCTTCTTGTCGGCCTTACCGTCGCTACCATCCCAGTCACCGGTCTCCGACCGTCCTCGTGGAAGCGAATAGTTATCGTTATTGCAGGCCTATCATACCCAGCTATGATCTTAACCGCCATCGTCGCCACAGCGAACCATTTTATTCTGGATGCCGTGGCCGGTGCAATGGTCTGCGCCATTGCTTGGAACTGCAACGAGTTTCTCCTTAACTTCTGCATCCTCGAGGACTACATACTGGCGATGCTCCGACTTCACAAGCCGATCAACTGGACCGACCCTGAAACGGCTGTTGAGCCTGAGTTCCAGACTGGTCTCCTGAATGAGGACGTTTGAAAGATTGGAGCAAGGATAGTTGAAAACGAGCCCCATGACATTTTCTTACAAGATATTTGACTCTCTTGATTATTTTCTTTTCTTCGACGTGGAGTTCCTTTTGTCTCGTCTTTACTGATCGACCGAATCTTGTTCAAACCAAGACCAGAATTCTCCTTGTCAGGACAGGAACGAGTTGTGTTAGCGGCATTCTGGTTTGATGGTGGCATGTTGTTGATATGAAGGGAGTCAAGGGATCAGCCAACCAGGGTGCATGGTCGACAGGCGTAGACAGGGGTCCTGTATACCATGCATGCCATACGATCAGTTAGAGTACCTTACAGGCTTTCTCAATACTACTGATAAAGCCGAAGGGAAAGACCTTAATTTGTTAAACATTATTATGTTGATAGATCGAATACCAATGTAGATATAATCTTGCCTGTCTTAGTAGTTAACGCGAAACTGCTTGTACATAAGTTGCTCAGGCCCAGTCACCTTATCTCGTAGTTATTTGACATTGTCAGAATGCTCTATTTCTGCACTCAGCATAGATATCCTAGTTGTTTACGCAACTATATACGTATTGAAAGTACGTGGTCATTAAAGTAATTCACTTCTTCCGTATGCTCGTGACGACGCTCAGTGGTAAGGCTAAGTTTCTTCCCACCAATAACTGCAGCCATGATACCTAGGATTCTGTCACTCTGCTAAGCCTTGTGAGCACGGGTACATGCTTCTTTATTAAAAGTGCACCACTTATAGCGGATACAGCCACGAGTTTAGGTACCGTTGCTAATATGGGGCGGGGAGCTGCTGTGGCGGGGCACGTCGTCATCTGTGATCTGTTTGGGCAAGAGACAGCTGCCTCCTCCTGCTTGCATTTACTCACATGCCACCACTCGTCTTTTTCATCGTGACCATTTAAACTAAACACCCTCTCTTTATACGAAAAACTCTATTGTGACTCTTTAAATACACAATAACTGAGAAAAAAGAGGCTTTCCAAAAGCGACAAGTCAGAGCTTGAGCTCTCACTAATCCCAGTCACCATGTCGCAGCAGGATTCTGGGGCAGCTGATGCCCCGCCACAGCAGCTTGCGCAGCGATCTGCGTCACCATCAAACAGTTACTATGCGCTGAGCGACGATGAAGAGGGCGAATACAACACTATCAGAAATGCAGAGACGGGAAGGGGAGTGAAGCTTCTCTTCTCCAAGAGCAAGGTAAGCAGTATACAAGTCTTTATGGCATGCGCGAGGCGTTGCGCACAAACAGTAAAGGACGAAAGCTAACTATCACAGGTTTACGTTCATCCGTCGCCCTCTTCCAAGGACAATATCCCAGGTTATGTCGCACTGCTTCAGCAACGAGGTCATCATGAAGAGCGCCCTTCTTCATCTTCGTCCCGCGATACGAATATTGCCGCTTCAGATCTACTTCTCGCTTGGATCCCCGAGTCGTCCCTTGGTGATTCTGCCAGCATCTATGTCAAGGTCGACCTTTGCGATGGCGACTCACCACCGAAACAATCCTACCTTGTTCCTCCTCCACCGACCGTTACGAGCCATGTCGGATCTGTTGGCGGGTATGCTTTTGCGATTCCCGTAAGCGCTGTCTATTCGCTTCTTGTTCGTCCTCCGAGTCTGGGCTGGTGGTATGGATCCGTCATCATCAACTCCCGTGCAGGCGACAGTTTCCCGGCTCTATTCTTCCACGACAATGAGTGTCAAAGCACGATTCTTCAAAAGAAGAAGATGACTCGTGACACATTTGATCCATTTGGAGAGTCGGGGCAGATGTTCTGGGGTGGCGATGAGGTGGTCAAGTGGCTGCGTCGTTATGTTAAAATTGAGCGATCTGGCGCAGAACCCAACATTTACTTGATCGAACCGTCAAAGGAGGACAGTGAGGCTTTTGGCCACAAACCTACTTCGAGCGCATCACAGGCGGCTGGCCAGGATAGCTCTGTAGGAACGCAGTCGCGGGGCGCTGGAGGTCCTTCGAACCGAGATGCAGAGATGGACCCATTCGTCAAGTTGATCAAGGAGACTGGCTGGAACTTGATGGAAAAGTTCAGCAAGGTAACCACCTTTACACGGAGAGCAGCTCAAGACATTGTTGAGAACCCTAACCTGCCGCCGCAAGTTAGACGACTTCTAAGGAATCCGGAGGTTCAGACTCTTCAAGATGAGTTTGACAGCGCTAGGATTTATTTAGCTCGTTGGGCTATGGGCATCCAGGAGCAGAGCGATCGCGACCGGAGACAGAGGATATGGTCCGCCAATGATGTGATGGAGCTTGAGGACACCGATGTTGGTGAATTCGAGTTATTAGAAGGGGCAAGCAATTTGTCACTTGAAGAACGTCGGAAAAAGGTGACGATGAAAGAGTGGAAGACCTTTTTTGACCCTCAAAGCGGTCGGTTGTCAGTCACGATCGATGAGGTCAAGGAACGTGTCTTCCATGGAGGTTTAGATCCCGAAGACGGGGTTCGAAAGGAAGCCTGGCTCTTCCTTCTTGGTGTCCATGACTGGTACAGCACTGCCGATGAGAGAAAGGCACAAATTGCTTCCCTACGTGACCAATATTACAAGCTAAAGCTGTCATGGTGGGAGAGACTAGATGGCGATGGAGGCGAGGGTGAGACAGGGGAGTGGTGGCGCGAGCAAAAGGGACGAATCGGTAAGTTGCTTGCCATCTCTCAACCTCCCTCTCCCAGCGAATATACTTACCTTATGACTACTACAGAAAAGGACGTCCACCGAACGGACCGCAATGTGCCTATCTTCATGGGCGAGGATACACCCCACCCCGATCCAAGTTCGCCTTTTGCCGAAGTTGGTACCAACGTCCACCTTGAGCAGATGAAGGAGATGCTCCTGACCTACAACGAGTACAACAAGGATCTCGGCTATGTTCAAGGGATGTCGGATCTGCTGGCGCCAATCTACGCTGTGATTCAGGATGATGCTGTTGCCTTCTGGGGCTTCCAGAAGTTCATGGAGCGCATGGAGCGTAACTTTTTGCGCGATCAATCTGGTATGCGCAATCAGCTCCTAACACTGGATCAGCTTGTTCAGTTCATGGACCCGGCACTCTGGAGTCACCTGCAAAAGGCTGACAGCACCAACTTCTTCTTTTTCTTCCGCATGCTCCTGGTCTGGTACAAGCGTGAGTTCGTATGGCTTGACGTTCTTCGATTGTGGGAGGGCCTGTGGACAGATTACATGAGTGCGAACTTCCATATTTTTATTGCATTGGCAATCCTTGAGAGGCATCGCGATGTCATCATGGAGCATCTGCAACACTTTGACGAGGTGCTTAAGTATAGTAAGTGGTGCTGCCTATTTCCCTCACTGAGCCTTTACTAACATTATCCAGTCAATGAGCTCTCAAACACGATCGATCTTGAAGCGACTCTCACCCGCGCGGAATCCCTATTCAAGCGATTTAAGAGACTTGTTGATGCAGTCGACAAGAAACAAAACTTCCCTGCACCTCGGTACAACCAAAAGAACTCGTCAGGCTCTTCTGAGCCGGCAGAGTCCGGGGCCTCAAAGGATAACAAGCCATCCGGCAAGGGCAAAGCTACAGAACCTGCGGCATCTCCGCCACGGCCAAAGACGATTACTCCTGAGTTGCGCAAGCTATTAAGTAAGGATATAGAAGTTCTGCCCAGGAAAACCGTCGCGCAGAAGGGTGATGGTATGCCAAACAAATGAAGGCATGAAGCGGAGTTACTAGTGAGTGGTTAATTGGTTAAGCATATGATGTCTGTACTTTTACGCAGGCCACTTCGTTGGTTTCTAGGTACACTATGGTAGGGAGTTAATGGCTAGGGTCGATGAAGCAATGTTTCGGTTTATATATCATTCAGCCTTTCGTATCAAAAGGTATCAATATACAAGATATCTCAGTCAACTATTTGAAGACCATTATCAAGTAAACAAATGGCCATTAGTACCAGGTGTAACGCCGTTCTATCCTTTCAAGAATTGTAAACGCCAGACATCCAACAAACCCCTCCACTCCTCCATCGCCCTACAGATACAGCCTTCTTTGACATAAAACAACTCTTATCTGTAACCTCGAGGACCACTAGGTAATCCTCCTCTCCTTAAACCAGCACTACCGCCACCGCTGCCACCACCACCACCATGACCAGTTGCCTGATCATACATTCCACCTGGCGCAAACCGGTCCTCATAACCTCCTCCTCCGCCGCCATTCCCTCCAGCAGGAGGCTGAAACGGTCCTTGACTTCCAGCCTGTGGACTCGTCGTTCTCGATCCGCCTCCCCAGAGTCTTTGACGCAGTCTATCCTGCGCGGATCCTCCTCCCGTAGGACCACCAGGCGGCACGCTGGCTGTTTCGGGCCTACCAAGTTGGCCGCCTGTGTTCTGGTAGCTTCCTCCGCGTTGCTGGCTCGGCAGTGGCCTTCTAGAGACATCGCCTCCGCCGGGCTGAAGAGCTGCGGGTGTTCGTCCGCCTCCGGCACGGAGACTCTGTGGTGCTTGTTGCTGTTGTTGCTGAGGACCGTTATCCCATAGACTACTGAGGCCGGCATGCTGCTGCTGGCCTTGAGCGCCGAAGCGCTGACCGGCCTGTGGCGTCATGACAGGCTGAATGGTTTGTTGAGCTGGCGCCTTAGGATCCGGAGGCAGCCATGATGGAAAGGGACGGCCCTTTTCGACATAGTATCCACGAAGGACGCGGCACACGTGAGTATCGTCTTCGGTGTCGCCGTCTTGTTCGCCTGAGAGGAGGTTCTGGCGGAGGGAGGAGATTTGCGAGGACGTCTTTTGGACGAGACTGGAGTACCAGGACGCCATGGTGTTTGTTGCCTTATATCGTCGATCTTATAAACAATAGAATCGCAATGTTTCGCATCGAATGGCGTATGAAGCTTGTAGAGGTGCGCGTGTCTCGTAGTGTCTGTTCGTTCGCTGTGTGTTGAAGAAGCGGTATTGGTGCCCAGAAGCTGAATTGGGCCGCGGCTAGGACTGGTAACGATAAGTGTGATGCTGTGTTGCTGTTGCGGTCGAATGAGTTGTGCAGCCAGCTGCGATCGTGATAATAAGAGGAAGCGGTAGAAGAGTTTCAAGTCTCGAAGGTCAGCGCTGGCGGATTTAAAGAGGGGAGGGGATGGTGAAGCAGTGACGTTGACAGGGATTCTTGGTGTCGAAGTGGGTTGGGGGGTTTCAAAGCTGCCTGAGCTAAAAATGCGCTGCAGCAGTGAGTGGAAAGTTGGGTTGGGGTGGGGCAGTTCAGGGTAAGCGGGTAGGACGGTGGCGGCGCAAGGTTGGTTCTGCGTAAGACTTGGCTCCAACTGAGCCTCAATTATCATGAGACAGACAGGGCAAAATGGATATCATGAGTAAATCAATTTCGATTAAAGAAACATACGGCAGTCTATCTGGTATCTCTAAACTGCCAGGCAAATCAGCTGAGCAATAATAAAACATCATACTGTATAAAACCCCGTACTCAGTATAACAAGGACCACGGTGCTTTTTCTCTCTCCTTCGTTCATTTTTCATCTTCCTTGGAAACGCAAACTCCTTGAACGCCCAGGCTTTACTTTTCAGACGAACAATTACCACGTGAGATCGTTGGTGAGCGTCAGCTTCTCCTTGTCCGCCTGTCTGGGCTTCTTGTTCTTCATCTTGGTAGCCCGTCCACGCTTTCGCTTGTTGTTGACCTTCTCGGTCTCAGACTCTTCGCTGTCATCCTCGTCGTCATTCTCATCGTCGTCGCTGTCGAGCCATTCCTCGAGTTCGCCAAGCTCCTCGTCGCTCTCACCAATGTCGGAGACATACTCGATCTGGTTCTCGAGGTTGTCTTCCTCTTCGTCGCTCCAGTCGACCTCCTCGTTGTTCTCGTCGAGACCCTTGTCCATATCTACGTCACGCTGACCCTTGCCTTCGCGCTCCATGCCGTTGAGGACCTTCTTCCAGATAGCCTCGCTAACGTTGAGGGGTTGATCGCCGTAGGCACCCTGTCGAAGACGCTCGACAAGCTCACGTTCGATGGTGCGCTCCAGCTTGGCAGCTGCCTCGGCCTTGCGCTCACGAGCTTGCTCACGGTGTCTAATCTTAGGCGCCATCTTGGGCACAAGCTTTTCACCCAAGCGTTCCTCCTCGGCGGCAATACGGCGCATGCGAGTTTGGACCTGGGTCAAACGAGTAAGACGTTGCTTACACTTGTGGATCAAGTACTGGGGCCAGTAGAGCAGAAGCTCGTCAATCTGTTGCAGCGCCTGCGCATAGTTCTTGCTGAGCTTGCGCTTTTCCCATAGCTTAGAGGGCAAGTGAGCTCTCTCTGGTGTCTTTTGGAACAGGTAGATGACGCCCTTCTCTTCTCGAACCGTGGCATATCTCTTAGAGGTTGTCAGTCATGTTTTGAAGCTATATTCATCGCCGTAAGAAGAAATTTACCGAGTTCGCTAGAGGACAGCTAGTACGGTTACAGAGACCTGATACGCTGTAAGGGGATCGACAAAAGTTTTGTCCCTTATCGGTTCTGTATGATGGTTAGCAAACTCTTCCGCTGTTCTTGTATCTTTTTGTCGATGCTCATAGAGCAAGGACAGCTGCAATAGACGACTTACTTGAGTTTCAGACTGCAGAAACTCTGATTCAAAATTTGCCAAATTACCTCGTCTGAAGCCATCGTGAGGTTGTTATTGGTGTTGATGTGGTGGTATGGGATGGTCGTCCGCAAGCGTTGGCGCAATTGGCGGAGAGGAGGAAGTTTGGGAAGTGACCACTAGTAAAGGGTATACTATATAGGTCCAGGTATTCGACAATGGGACTTTGGAGACTGTCAGACAATCGTAGGTTCTCGTAACGAGAACTTTTCGAGTTGTGATAGTGTCGTGTCGGGTCGAGGCAAGTATCGTGGGGCTTAGAAAAAAAAGTTGATGGCCTGGGCGAAATCTTAGATGCTGGCAGGCAGACCCACTATGAGCACCTATGCACCAATCATCTAGCTACTGATAGCAACCAGCCACTCACCGCCTTCCAATCTGGAATTGGCTGCATATCTATCGGATCATAATTTCTCCGATCCGCTTACGCCGCGGCTCCAGGTGCGTCACCCTGCAGTACGTACCTGTTGACAGCTGCTCGCGGATAGCATCATCTTGGAACTTGGCCTACTGTAGCCGCGTAACTCAGCCACCATCAACGAAATTCTTCTTCGTCGCGCCCAACGAAACCTGTCGCCTGGTCGCCTCAAGGCTCATTATTCCCTCCTTTACCGATAAGATTCTCTACTTCTCTCCCCGCGGGGAGCCTAGATCGCCGACATCGCCGAATACAAAACATCCCCGATCAACATAAACACCATTGCCCAAGATGCCGACCGCCGGCCTTAAGACCATCATCGCCCTCTCCTTCGTCCTTGCCGTTGGATTCCTCTTGGTTATTCTCTCGTGCGCCTTGTGGAAGGTCTACTATCCTCTGCTCGTCGTTGCCACCTATGTCATTGCGCCCATTCCCAACTGGATCTGCGGACACTGCGCCAACCCCGATGACTTTGTCGAGAGCTCGGGTGCTGCTGTTCTAGATCTCGGACGTTTCTTTACAGGTTTCTTTGTTGTTATGGGAATTGGTAAGTCTCCCGTTTCCTTGTTACCAGGCGGTTCAGCGCTGCTAGTTACAAGGGATTAATCTATCCGTCGCTACTCGCGTGCCTAACTTTTGTGCAGCCCTCCCTGTTGTCCTCGCTCACGCTGGCCTCATCGAAATCCAAGCCATGGTCATGTCCATAGTCGGCGGCCTATTGATCTACGGAACCATTGTCAGCTTCGGCATGTTCTTCCACGAGGAGCAAGATTTCTAAATGCGCCCATAAGATCGGATCGCATAAGTCGGAGGAGACCCGAAGTTGCCGAAAAAGACTACAGATACAGCACGTCGCGTTTCAGGAAAGAGGGGGGGTAATCGCTGGGATAAAGCCTGTATAACGCGTGTATGATCACAAGGCAGAGGGGTGGCATTGGCTTTCAGCGGGGGTTATAAACGGCAGTCTCAGGTACTTGCGAGGTGAAATACTTGGGTTTGATGGCGCCAATGAGATGGTTATAGTCGGTCGTGAATGGTATACCTTTTTATGATATATCGTGTCATTTGCTGCTATCTTTCGGATGCTTGCGGTTCCTATCCTGCCTGTCTATGCTGTTGAATTCCCAAATAAAAAACTCCGACGATGTGTACGTTGAGGTATCATGTCCAAAACCAAATTCTGCGCCTATCCATCCATTTAATCCAATCTGCTCTCTTCTCTAAGAACTGGCACTCAAGCTGCGTCTCTGAATACGCCCATAGGACCAGCAAGTTTGGTAAACATCTCGTCCCTTTCACCTTCAGGGGTACTAAGAATCGTTACCGCGCCTCCAGCTCCAATTCTCCAAACCTCTCTAGGTTCGGTCTCGCCCTCCTCAGCGGGAGCCTCCTCATCGTCCCAGCGGAACATCGTCCGGATCGTAACACTCCAATCGCCTGCGCCTGTAACGTCCATGTATCCCACGACGCCAGAATAGAGACTTCGTTCATGTTGGCCCTCGATGACCTGTAGGAGCTCACAACTACGCTTCTTGGGCGCTCCTGTCATACTTCCAGGGGGCAGAGCTGCAGCAAGGGCATCCAAGCCAGTATAAGGGCAGTGGGAATCGAAGCTGCTTCGGCGTGCGCCATGAGGCTTATGCCCATTGCGCCCGGGGAGTTGGCCATTGACAACAGTGATCATCTGGAAGACAGTCGCATATTCCTCCACCTTCATCAGATCAGGAACCGTAACATGACCAACACCACAAACACCATGCAAATCGTGTCGAACAAGGTCGACAATCATGAGGTTCTCAGCCACCTCCTTGGGCACGTGGAGGATCTTTTCAGCCTGGGCAAGTGTTGACACAGCCTCTGACTTGCGGACGGTACCCTTCATTGGCCTCATCGAGCATAATCCATTGCTATCATAGCGAAGAAAGCGCTCGGGAGAGCAACTCAGCATTGTTGCGCCACCAAGACGAATGAAAGATCCAAAAGGAGCTGGCTGTCGTTTTCTCAGCGTTTGGTAGATGGTCCAGGGGCTTCTCTGGTTGTTTCTTGTACGAGGCCTTGCCATTGTAGTTTGCGATGTGAGGCAAAGCTCGTACGACTCTCCTGCGGCGATAAAGTCCTGACACACTCGAACTTGCTCCTCGTACCTGTCTGGTTGTGGGGTTGTGATCATGACCTGGCTGTGCTTAGCAGAGTTGCCGTTGATGTGTCCATTGACACTGTTGCTCATCTCTGTAGCTTCCCAGTATTGGGATTGTTGAATCTTCCTGGTCATATCTTCAAGCCACAAATCATCTGACCCTCGGGCCTTCAAGTCCTGGACATATGCAACACCTGCTCGATGATCAAGAACGATGCTCTTGGTTACCCACACCAAGCAAATATCCGGCCTCTTGTGCCCCCTATCTTCTGATACCATCTTCCTCTCAAGACCGTGCAACCCCATCTCGTAAGTGACGAAGCCCATAAAACCGCCTTTGAAAGCCGAGTTGGACTGATCAGATCCAGCGGGATGACTTCGCGTCTCCCAGAAATCTGAGATAATTTCCCATACATTGACAGTTCCGTTTTCAAGACTGATCATCTCAGTCTTGTCCTCTCCACCAACTCTAGAGGGGAGTCGTACGGTAACATAATCGTCGGAGACATTGTACTCGAGCCGCAGTGCCTCTTCGACTTTGAGGGCTACGATGCTGTTCAGAGCCAGGGCATCTCCGTTCTTTGAACTCGACGAGTCAAGAATAACAGTCTCGCCCTTCTCTAATCCTAACGTCTCGACAATCTCCGGTACGCCAGCCCCTGGAGGTAGAGAAATTGTGCGATACGTATATTCCGCCCCTTTCGCAAAGTCTTTCAACGATGTTCCTTCAGTATGCGACGTCGACCACCAATCTCCTGCCAGTCGCTCCCTATGTGCAGCTGCAGATTCTAAATGGTTCGGTGGTGAAAGGGTCTGAATTTCCAAAAATGGTCCATGTACTCGTCGTCCATGGTAGTTATTCCACTGCAGTGCAGCCTGGAACCAGTTGATAAGAACGCCTTGTGCATTCTTCTCAGTGCACACAGACTCTGGGTGATATTGAAGGCCCCAAAATGGCTTTTTGAGGTGTCTCACACCCTGGAGAATCTGTTCTCTTCGACCGTCATCTCTGATCTCCGTCGCCCATGCCAAAGGTGAAAAGTCTGACGTTGGCTTCCAGCGATTCTCATCCTCCCAATCATCACTGTACTGGCCAATATCAACACACAGACTGTGGTATAGAGTAGCTTTGAAAGGTGGCACTCCACGGAAGATATCGTCTCCCTGGTGCTCGATCTCTCTCACCATCCCATGCAGACCCCTCTTGAGCCTTCTCACAGACCCGCCATGCGCAGCAAGCAGACTCTGAAAGCCGAGACAAATACCCAGAATCGGCAACTGGCGATGTTCAGGGAGATCCCAAAGCAGATTGAACGCTCCAACATCTTCCGGGTTAAGCGGAGATCCGGGACCGGGACCGCAAACTACGGCGTCAAATTGATCGAGATTGTTGAGGAACTCTTGCTCTGTCCACTTGGCGGGCGCATCATCTTGATCGATTCTATCAACCACTGAAAGATCGATTCTTATAACAAAAATGTCTACGCCGAGGATAGTTCGGAGGAGTGAGACGATGTTATTGGTGAAAGAGTCATAGGCGTCAATGAAGAGAATCCTCTTCGGCGCCCGAGCCGAGGGTTCAGGGCCCGTGGTCATATTCCAACGCGCTGATAATTATAGCAAGGGTGTTGAGTAATAAGAAGGACGAACCAAAAAGACACCTGGAATATTTGGTGGCGAGGAGTTGAGTCTGATATTAAGCCTTCGTTTCTCGGCGGTTGATATAAAAATCCAATCCAAAAGATTTGCCGCTACAAGCCGGAGCTGACTCGGCGTCCACTGTCTAATGTCCACTGAAGCCGTTGAGGCTTGTGAAGCTACTGCACCTGCGGCCAGTATTTATCATGTGATCGGACAAATGAAAAGAGTAGAAAGTACATCAAGTTTACTCTAATTTATGCAGAATATAGGGCGCTTACTCGTTGTTCAAAGTCTCGCTACAAGGCTAGAAGTGGCGATAATGAATCGGATGCATGGAAGGGTACTTCTAGAACATCAAGATACCGACGCTACTGCAGGGTACGATAAACGCAAAACACCACAAACATGGGCACTCCTGAAATAAAACAGTCCTCTGAGAGAACGTATGTAAAAGGCCATCAACCGCTCTCAACTATTCGCTAAATTTCTATACAGCATCATAGTACAGATCTCCATATTATCTAGCATATGTAGACCAAAGTACAAATCTCTTGACCCATACCAAAATCCCTTCTCATTCTCCTACTTGCGATCCCTCGTCATCAATAGACAAGGCTGTCTTGCATGCCACATCCGTCTCTCCTTTACTCCCAAAGCCGCATCCATTCTCGTCTGCGACTCAGATCGCGCTCGCGTAACCCCAGACACAGGCCCATCCCAGACCTGCACCTCTTCTACCGATGCTGAAATCTCGAATTCGCCGCGGCAGAGCACTGTCAATCCCACTGAAACTTCAGCACTTCCGTGTGGTTCCAGCACAGGAATGTGTTGTTGTAGGGTACCATTCCAAGCAAGCTTTCGTGTATACTCCAGACCAACATTCGCAGGTCTATGGCAAAGCGCCGGCAGAATCCGAACGAGAGGATGGATCTTCTGAGCTGTTCGGTTTGTGACACGCACTTTGAGTTGCATAAACTCATCCACATATGCTACATCCTTCTCAGCCGCATTGCCGTTGGCGTCCGCAACCGAGATATCGATATCAACCTCTTCAACCTTGATGGCTTCGATCATTCGCGTGGTCAATCTAATACTTCTCAGGTCAATGGAACCACTCCTTTTAGGCAGTGACGTCGTCTTCCACGTCGCCCTGAGACAACTAAGAACCCGCTCCCTATACCAGAAGCCTTCGCGATTTGCTCGCTCCATTTCAGGCGAGATCTTGCTGGCGCTGACCACGAACTGTCGATTTCTTCCGGGGTTCAGGGTTGGTATTGTGGCATGAGGATCCTCCAGATACACCCTTTTAACGGGTAGAATGACACGACTTGTGTTGCCAGGAAGAATATCCTCTTGCACAGCGATCCCGTCATTGCTTTCCAGTTGCACCACCATCTGGCTTGGCCAAGCATTGCGAAGATCCACAGACAAGAGGCAGTATTCGTCAGGCTTGGCTGTGAAGGAACTGCCTAATCGATCCCACAAGGGCTGAGGAATCTCACCATGAACCGGCAGCGCGTCAATTCGAGCAAGCTCAACGCTGGCATTCACCGTCACAGTAAGATCCAGAGAAACCTGTCTTGTATAGAACTGCTCAGGCATCTCGTCCTGTGGACATCCCAGATGAGTATAGTCAACCTGGATCGTTGCCGCCGTAAGCCCAGGCTTGCCAAGTATCTCGAACTCGAATGTCGCTTCGCCATTAGGAGCAATATGGCGAGTCAGCTGGCTGCTAGGAAGTCGCAACGCTTGCTTCTTCATCAGTGCAAGCTCATATTCGTGGAGCTCCGATGGTGTGGCATCTCGGTTATTGATCGCGGTCTGCAGTGGTTCTTGAGTGGAGTCTTTGAATGAAAAGAGCATAAAGTCCACGGGTGTAGCTGCGAGATTTTGCAGTGTGACAGAGAATAACTGCCTTTCACCCTCAAGAATCATGATTGAAGATTGTGCAAGGGTCGTAGACTTGACCACAACCAGCGGCTGTGCTTGGATCGCAGTCAGACTCAAACTTTCAGTCTCAAGTTTTGGAGCAAAAGGCTTGATGTCCGTTACCGCTTCCTCAAGTGCAGCCAAACCCTTAGCCTTCACCTTGAGTTCTTGTTTTGGTGTCCACGGCATGGAGAAGACTGGGAATCGTCGTTCACGACATCCTCGAACCTTGATAATGGCACCAGTGACTTTAACGGTTCCTGCTTCCTTGGCTCTTCCTCTTAATCGTATCACCTGTGTTCGGTATGGTCCGACCATTGTTGCTTCCTTGACAGCGTCAAACTTCACACCATCGGTAGCCAGGTGGATGGATTCGACATCCACTTCGATATCGTATGGGTTCTGCAGTGTGATCTTGAATGTAGCATATTCATCGGCCACAAGTGTCTGCGCGACCGTCTCATCAGGCTTCTTCAAGAATGGGTTGTAGATGAAAGGGTCAACATCCTGCGATGCCCGACTAGCGGTGGCACCAGGCAGAATGCTCCTTGAGTGAGCCACTGGTGTCTTGCTATTCAGTGAGGGTTCAAGCTTAATGCCTCTCACGAAAAACTCATCCCAGTACTCAGCTGCTATATCGGTATAGCCCAGTCTCTGCACAAGATTGGCAGTCCGTGATATTCCGGTAGCTAGTCGTACTTGCTCATCTCGGATGATGATCGGAGAGGCATCCTCCCGTCGGGGTCCTGGAGCAACACCTGAACCAGCTGTTCGCAAGAGATCACTCGAGAATCGCAGGACACCATCAAAATCTGGAAGGGCTTCAGAGAAGTTGATACAGGCCCTCAGAATATTGAGCTTAACGTCGGGGAATCCGAAGAATCGAGCTGCAGACTGGCCGCGTATCCTAGCAATCACGGCCTCATCCGAGTCATCGACATCTTCGTTATTCTTGGCGCCAGCCTTCCTCGTCAAATCAAAACCCACAATGCCGTATGATTTGCAAAGAAGGGTCATCAGAGCTTCGATGCCTTGTTCGACGTCGCATTCTCCAATTTCTAAGGCCATGGAGCTGCTACTTGACCCGCCTCCTGAAGTCAACGACATTAGCCCAGCAGCGGGGTGTATGCCCATATCTGCAGCACCTCGAGTTCTGGCCTCGACAAGACCACCAATCAGTACAGACACAAGCTCTCGTATCACCATGGCCTTCTTTCTGTGAAGCCCCAAGGGTCCTAGAACAGTCGCTATACCGCTCAGAATAGACGCTCGGTCGACAGTGGTAAGAAGTTCCGAGGCACCAGCAGGAAATGCCTTGAACAGCATTGTTCCAATCTGTTGTCGGGAGGGTGTTACGCCAAACCTAGGCGGCGCAGCATATGGCTGGTCAGGGACGATTCCGGTAGCTATCATCGCCAGAGACTCTTGATCGAGGTAGCCATTGCATAAGTGAAGAGCCGAATAGATCTTGGAAAAACGGATGAATGTTTCGGATAGGGGCAAGGGAGGAAGGCTGTCTGATGATACCCTGGAGTAGAGTGCGATAATACGTTCCAGAAGGTCCGGTAGCAGCCATTGGAGGTTTCTGAGATGTTTTGGCTGATTAGGGTCTTCAGGAGTCGGGTCTGGTGTTTGCTTATGCGCTGGTTTATCAGGGAACTGGATGAGCACAGTGGGCACATGGAATTCGATGTTGGACCACCCGAGAAGGAACAAGTTTACCAGAATAAGCTCCAATGCCTTTCCATGCCACAGATGATCGTTGACAGACCTCGAAGCCATCGCTCCATCGCTAAGCTCCTTGATCGAATCGGTCCATCGTCCAGCCAGGAGAAACATGGAGCCCACAACAACCGCGGCTCGACCCTTTGTTCTATGCCTCCAGCGGTCATTCACACCTCCAGAGCCAAAGCCTTGCGTTGATATGCGATCGCGACTAGCTGATCGAGAATTCTCGGTAGTCTCTGGCAGGGGGGTTTGTTCTGGCGATGAATGATCACTGGGAGGCGGGGTTTTGCCATCCGTGGTAAGGGGTGGGTTCGACAAGCTGCTCTTCGTGGTTGTTGATGATAATCCTGGTGTTGAGCTGCTCGATTGGAGTCCAGGGCGAACATTGGCTGGCATAGACATGCGAGCCTGGGTCTTATCCATTATACCGCCCGCGGAGTTAGAGCGTACAGAATGTCGTGAGGAGATACTCGAACCTCTCCTCAACAAAGTATTGATACCGCCTTCACCACCCCACGATCCACCATTAGTGTGCTTAGAAGTAGTCGAATAAGGTACAGGTGACTCGATGTTGGTCATGGCCTCAAAGGACTTGGCCAGTGTCGTCATCTCGGCAAGGAGCAAGGAAGAGATGTCGCACATAACAGTTCTTATCGTAGTCACCGTGCATTTTTCGGGAGGAGGGATCCAGACGAGGCCCTCGGGCATGGGAATGTCGGTGTCATGGGGGTTGGCATAATCGAACAACAGGACCTGATGCACAAGAGCCTTGGGGTAGGTGTCGCGAAGATCCTCAAGCTCCTGATACAAAGCTCTAATATTCTTCTCTGTAGTCGTCGGGCCCGTACCGTTCAGGGATTGGCGTTTGTTGAAGTTCTTTTGGTGTAGCTCGGTTCCGTCCGCCAGAGCTATGATAGCAAGGGGTTCTCGGTATAAGTCGAAGGGGGTGAGGGCGAGGTGAGAAGGAGGAGGAACGTGGGTAACGAGGTTATATATTATAGCGCCATCTGGATAGGCCAGAGGCGAGAACATGTCTGCGCAAGGCTATGTCAGCGCCATCTTCAGCGTGTGATGTGACGGGGGGCCATCACTTACTCCTGTTGGGTCGGCCATCAGCGCTGATGTCGCGGAGGTGGACAACATGCTGCTGGTTCAGTCGCTCGACGAAGGAAGCGAATCGGTCTGCTTTTATCTGCCCCAGGGGTAGGAGAAGCGTCTTCACCCGCGCAGGAGCGACGGGGGCCAAAGGATCCAAGCTCATCCTAGCATCTGGTGTTTGCTCAACATGTCCGCCAGCGCAACGTATATGGTGTTTCGCTCGGGAGGACGTCTTTAGGGGCGTCTCTGGGAATTCGGTCGGTACAAGAATATAGTTGTCTACAATCGCATTCTCGTTTCAATGTCGCTTCGTTTCGCTATTATCGCTGTGCTTTGGAGGTTGAAATGTCGTCTTTGATCGCCGGATATTGAGCTCGATATCGTACACCTGTCGCATGCGGCTAGGAGCTGTATGTACTGTATGTCGGTGGTCTGCCCTGACATGGGTGGCCGGATGAGGTGGAGACTCAGGAACCGGAGTCGACTTTTTGCGAGGCCGATGATCGCATACCAGAGACAATAAGTCTACGTCAACACTTTGCTTGTTGTTATTGATACGCTGATCATATAGAGTTTAAGGACGTTTTCCAACGTATAAGTTAACTATCAGTTACTTATTTGAATGGGTAGTGAAAACTCGTGGTATTTCAAAGGCTCGGCCTGCCGAGATTATACTACGCGTCTGGGGTATCACAATTTTGGCTTCTAACAATATCTAATCCTCTCCAGCTTTTCCCAATTTTCCATAGACCGAAGGCCAGAACATCTCGTTCGTGTAAATTCAAGTTACATGTCTGAATCATTCATCAGGATCTTTAGCCAACCGATGACGGGGGCCCATGGGGACTTTGATCCGACGACTTCCTTTCCCTTGCCTCTGCTTGCAACTCACTCTCAAAGGTATCAACAGACAGACTGGCTTCTACAAAGTCTTCAAGCTCTTCTGTCACCGTTTTGAGCTTCTCCTTTACAGCAACCGCAGCCTCGTAGCCGACAATGTGGCGCGCTGGAGGGTTCTCATGTCCTCCAATTGCTGACAAGGCATGGACCGTCTCCATAACCAGCTTATCTGCTGCGCCGGGCGGTAACTTGGGATAACGACGTATAATCTCACCAGGCGCCGCATCTGGTTCGAGAGAGGTACTGGCGGGAGACATGGGTGAAGGACCCCATTCGGCTGGTGATGTGGGGTATGGAAGAGCTGTGTCTGGGTGAGTATTGAGGACGTTGACGAGAATATCGCGAATATTCGGGGC
The DNA here is from genome assembly GCA_900312805.1 of Fusarium torulosum. Classification (NCBI taxonomy): domain Eukaryota; kingdom Fungi; phylum Ascomycota; class Sordariomycetes; order Hypocreales; family Nectriaceae; genus Fusarium; species Fusarium torulosum. Next base: position 218,089 of record ONZP01000196.1, read on the forward strand.
AGACTCGGAGTATTGATCGTAGGCGGCCATCTGAGGCGCGAAAGTGAGGCGATTGGTTAAGGAAAGAATCTCTTTGTTTGGTTGCACAACAGTGACTTTGATGTTGAAGGGCGCAATCTCGTATGCGAGCGAGTCGCAAAACCCCTCCAGGGCCCAGGTGGCAGCCGTATATATTGACATGCCTGGTGTACCGATATGGCCACCGGTACTGGTGAGAACAATGATATGTCCTGTATGTTGAGACCGTAGCTGGGGAAGAGCAGCTCTGATAAAATTGACCTGGGAGAAGAAGACAGACTCGAACTGGTCGCGGACGAGATTTTGTGTAAAAGGAGTCGTTGAGAGTTCCTCTACGGTTCCTACAACCGCTGCAGATCAATTGAGTTAGTGAACTGGACCAAAGCTTCATAAGCTATAGAGCTTCACCAACTTACCATCGGACTTGCAGCATAGCAAAATGTCAATTCGTCCAAAAACCTGGACAGCTTCGGCAATAGCAGCACCACAGCTTCCCATTGAAGCACCATCACACCGGATGCCACGAATGCGATCTTTCCATCCCTCGCGATCCTTTCGAGAGCTCTTACACTCATTAACAAGCTCGCGGAACTCGGCGCTGCGGTCCTCGTCGTCGATCTCATAGGGCGGTAGACATGCGACCACGTAGTCGCCGTGTGATAGAAGTAGCCGGATCAGTCGGACAGACAGGGGGGAGAGGGCTGAAGTGAGGAGCCATGTCCGCGGCGAATTGTGCGTGGCTGTAGAAGGGTTGGAGTCAGCGTCGGCCATTATAATGGCGTGTACATGATTTTTATAGTGTTTGGATTAGGTGCGTCCCAAGCTCTTTTCAGGGAGTGACAGTTCCCCCCTCTCTTGGTTGCGCTTTTTCAAATGTCTAGGATTATGTAACTCAGAGACTGATTCTCCAAAGCTCGCCACTCTCAACGAAAGGGGACTTGAGAGCAATTGTTGGATTGTGCCAAGGTATGAAATCAAATAAATGCGGGAGAGGTGTGGAGTCGTGTATAAGAGTAAAGGTAGAGCTTAGCTTAGCTGAGCTGAGCTGAGCTTCCTGTGAAGAAATTACATCATTGGGGGGATGGGCAAAAGAAAAATAGCATTTTAAGCCCCCCTCAAACGACATTGATCGCCCCGACAGGAACAGGAAATTAAGACAGAAGCAGTAAAGATAAGAGGCTAACGACATTAAAACAAGACAATTGACTTTACGGAATATTGCGCTGTACAAAAAAAAGGAATATGCCGAAGGGCTGAAAACCAGGATGGGAAAGCTAAAAACCAAGGCAAGAGGTAACAAACAGTAAAACAATAACGAGAAAAAAATGCTAGAGAGAGTAATAATAATAAAAACCCAGAAATAGAAATAGAAATCTGGGGTGACTTACGAAAGGAGGGGTTCGGTATTGATTGAGAGCTATGCCGTGGGGCAACGGTAAATGCCATGTCTTGACTGCCGCGACTTGGCCGCGGTGGCCCCAGCATCGTTCTCGTGTCTGGTCGTATAAGTCGTTTTTGAATACGATGCGGTTTTGGCCTAATTCTCGATTTGGATAGAAATACTCTTTCTTCGGTGTCGAAATTGTCGTCGTTTCTTTCCAAGCAGCGGTTATTCTGTCTGCTTCCTGGACCTTGAATAACAGGGATAGCGCTGTAGGAGTACAGCCAACCTTCACGCAACCGAATAATTCGCTATTGATTGATATCAAATCAACGAGAGAATGACATGACAAATTTGATTCTCAAGTCTTTGGATGAGTAGGTCGTCAACAGTTAGTTAACCGTATAAGTGAAAGTGTGAACCACAATTTCGATCAAGCTGAGGACTAGGATGCAGCTATCATGCACCTAGGGTCTTGGATACGGCCGATTGGATGAGGAAGCACTCGGTCAGCACTTATTTCGATGCAAACTGCAGAGCTGTGGAGTTTGGTGAGCGAAAAGAGCTCGTAGCTGTCGAGTGTTGTTGGCAGACGGAAAGAATTCCTATGCTCAAGGGGCAATGGCATTGAGGCCCAACCTGGGAGACATACAAGAACACCGCGAATACACAATAGTAGTAGTGTTTTGAAAGAAGGGCCTAGTGCGGATATATGGATTGGGAAAAGAACAGCCTCTCGCAAAGACAAGATAGAAGCAATATACTGGGAAGATTACGAAGAGCTGAAATAGGATTATGAAGAGCTAAAAGAAGGGAATGAATACAGACAGTACTTGTGCCTTTTTCTGAACCTGCGGGGACCCAAGAGGAAAGATGGACTCGATTGATGCCTCAATGCCCCATTTTGACGACAAGGGCAAAACGTTTATCATCCATGCAACGGGCGGGCATGGCATGGATAGACAAAGTAGCGTGAGCGTGCGTAGCCGAACCCCAACTCTTTCGAGAGAGAGAGAGAGAGATAACCCCCTCCAGGTAACATTGATCTTGAACACCAAAACAGCAGAGAACAAAACAAACTTCGAGTCTTCAACGTTCATGCTTGCTCTCCTTGTGGGTCTTGGTGTGTCCGCTGTCTCCATTGCATCGAGGGCTTCATGGCCGTTGGTAATCATCAAAGCTGCAACCGAGACATCCGATTCGAGAGAGGACTTTGTCATTGGAATTTGGTATTATGACTGTCACCATAACGTCTGTGTCCACTATTGTACATACACGCACAGCTAACACATGCTGGGCCATGTTGGGCTCTTTTGTCCAGACAAACAGGGCTTACATGTGGATTTTCTAATCATAGGATACGCAACCAAGAGGGAAGAGAGAAAGACCAGTTTCATGTGTTCATCCTCATAGGGCAGAAGTACAGTAGCTCTGGCCCTTGTCCCATGACCACGGTCAAGATAGGCATCTTTAAGCCGTTGAGGCGAGCAGACGAGTCAGGCCCTGGTTTAGAATTTGGGGCTGTCTTGGCTCTGGGGTATCCGTGTGCCGTATATTACCGTTCGAACTTGACACACTGCAGGAACATGGGGATAGATTGATGGATGACACAAGGCACAAGACGTTAGATCTGGTGTAGTATCTGAGCAACGATACAGCAACACCAACTGACAGTTACACAACTGTTTACTCGACTTTTTCCTCTTCTTTTTTGTTATCCTCTGTATTTTCTTGTCTCTCAAATCACAGTTTCCCCCTCGTGAAAAAAAAACTTGAAACGATGAAACGCCGTCTCAAACTTTGAAGCCTTTTGAGCATGGGGGCTCCCTTGTCAATCTTGCCCACCATGGCTAGACAACCCACCTAATGACGATTGTTCTGTTCTCGTGAGTTACCTTACATAGTATGTGCATACGTACCTTTAACACTTCTCTCTCTTATCAAAGATCAATTGTGGCCCGATCAAACCTCGAAATATAAAGGGGGAAAAGCAAAAAAAGGGGTCGTGGTCAGGCAATTCTTTCCTGTCTCAAAAGGGCACCATAGGGATGGGCGACGCCGATCCTACAACGCTGTAAGCCTATAAGCCCACCTGAGCACACCCAAACAGAGTGACGCTACTGTCGGCAGTGGCCCCTCCACGAATGAGACGAACCGGAGCAGAGCGCAGCCGTTAGAGGAGGACAAGCCCTGTAATTCCTCGAGAGCCAGTCGCGATTGTAGACGGCTAGTGGACCTCTTAGGGGGGAAGGGCAGGGTTCTACGCCAAGAAGGCCTAGAACCTCCACGTTCGGTTCTTTTAGGGCTTGAGCTACCTCTAATTGGTCATTCGGCAGTAGCCGTTGGATTTTACAACAGGGGTCATTACCTTTCATCTCAATTCTCAATCCTCACTTTCTCAGTCTGACGTTAATCTCTATCGAAACATTACAGTACCGTCGGACGTTGAAGTCCCCCCCATGATTATGATTTTAATCTCGCAAACCACAGGCATCGGTATCACATACGATAATCCATGTCTCACGGTGACTATCTTCGGTCCGATCTCGCATACCCAGATGACGATGGACATAGTAATCAACCACACAGAATCACAAATCACAAACCACAAACCACAAACTGTCATGTCATTTGACTATCCGTATCTTGCTCTAGTTAAACCTTCAGGGAACTTTTGAATCTTGGACACGACTCCAGAGTTCAGAGTTTACCAAAAGAGGACGTGCGTTGCTTAGACTCTAATTATTACGCCCGTAAGTTGAGTATCACGGAAGACAAGCTCCTTGATTTGCAAAATCTTCAGGGATACAACTACTCGATAAAGTTCAAGACAAGGATAATTAGCCTGGTGCATTGAACTTGTATGTATCCGTAGTCATGTTGAAACATCCAACATCTCATGACTGACTCTACAAACGCAACCCGAGAATCCGACATGATATATTTAGCTTCCGAGCGTCCCTTGGCACCTCCTGCTACGTACTATTTCCCCTGTCTTCCAAGTAACCTGGTGTCATTGACCTATCGGGTCGACTCCACTGCACAAAGATACTAATACATATGCACAGCGCCAAACATACGTCTGTTGTCTAGGCAGTAAATATACTTTGATCCTGAAACACATTGTCTTATTAGTCCAGCTCACTTAATTTTCCTTATCATCCTATACTTTTCACTACGCGACCAAATCCCTGATGAGGTCATATCATGATCAATCCTTCTCTACTGGTATCAGTTGAAGAGTTGTTGCACCCAGTCATGATTTGAAAGGGCTCAACTTTCCACGACTACGCCTCTATTTCTAACAGGCTTCTGATCGTAACAACTCGCATTTCAGCTATCTCTTCAACTAGTTACAGATGTAATTGCATCGTACTATGTGTGTATTATCCCTATGCTCCACTACGAAATATCCAAACTCGTGTCCTCAATCATGAATTAAAGCAATGGCCTTTAACAAGCTCCCGTCCACCACTCGTTCAAACTAAACGGCTTAACGCTTAGTTCTTAGTGGACTTTGCTTCGGCAATCTCCTCTCGGATACTGGGAGTGCGAGCTCCCTCAGGACCCTCAGCGTCGAGCTTGCTGTGAAGGTCACCAACACCAAAGAGCTCGTCCATCTGCTCCAGACTGAGACCCTTTGTCTCAGGAACGCAGAACCAGACAAAGAGACCCATAAGCAGATCGAAGGTACCAAACATGAAGAACATACCCTAAGGAAAGCCTGTCAGTTATCATGTATTCATCATATTCATAGTATAGTATACTTACGTAACCGGCAGGTCCCATAGTCTTCTGCATAGTGAGCACAGTTCGGGCAATAATGAAGTTGAAGAGCCACTGAGTAGCGGCACCAATGGCAACATTTAGAGCTCGAAGACGGGCAGTAGGGATCTCAGAGACGAGAATCCAGCAGCAGGGTCCCCAGCCAAATTGGAAAAGAGCAGCCCAGAGGTAGATGCAGACAATGGCAACGTATCCGAAGGCTGAAATGCCGGCCCCAGCAACCGGAGGCTCAACGCGGCCGTAGATACCAATGATATACATGGTAAAGGCCTGAGCAGCACTGGTCCACAAAAGACTGCGTCGACGGCCAAGGGAATCGGCGCAGAAAATGAGAAAAGTGGCGCAGCCCAAAACCTTGACGATACCGTAGACACCAGTAGCGAACAACGAGACAGTTGTACCAGTCATTCCAAGAGATTGAAAGATCTGAGGAGCGTAGTAGTTCACCGCGTTAACTCCTGTCATCTGCTGGCATATCATCAGGCAAACTGATATAATAGCTCGCTTTCGGTTTCCGGGAACAGTGGCAAGTTCCTTCCAGAGGGTTACGGCAGAGGCGTCACCAACAAGTCGCTTCTCAGCCTCAAGCTGTGCAGACATCTCCTGGAGCTCAGCCTGAACATACTCGTGACTCTCGGGAAGCCTATAAAATATCCCAAATCAGCAAATGCCTTCTACTAAGATATGAAAGTTAATAAGGGAAAGGGGGGGTTGAGGTTGAGGTTGAACCCCCCTTAGTCGCACCAGTCGTCGAAGAAGGACTTACATTCTGAGGTTGATTAGAATGGCTTTGGCGCGTTCCCAGTTGTCTTTACGAGCACACCACCGAGGGCTATAAACTATCAGCAAGCTGGATCAACGTTCATTTGTTGTTGGGATAGGTTACCTCTCGGGAGCAGCCAACATGCAGCAGATCAAGAGGCTAGAAACAGTCAGTATATGATCTTCAATGTAAGTATGATGACTTACACAGCGGGAAGAGCCTGGAGAGCGAGTGGGAGGGCATAAACAGTGGGAGCACTGAGGTGGAGGAGAGCACCATAGTTGATCCTTTTATCCTGTTAGCTGAAGGCTTGTAAGTAGAGCAGACAAATGCAAGCATACCAGAAAGAAAGCATGACACCAGTAACGATAAACAATTGATAGAAGGCTATCCGAAGTTAGAAACAACTTATCGAGAATTCGATGGGTGAAGACTTACAGGTCAGACCACCACGAATAGCTCGAGGTGCGCACTCAGACACATACAAGGGGACCAGAGATGAAGCAGCTCCAACACCCAGACCTCCGACAAAACGGCCCACATACATAAGGGGGAGAGAGCCGTTACCAGTAGAGGCAGCTTGAAGAACAACACCAATGGTGGTAACAATACCAGTTCCGATGAGACACCATCGTCGACCGTACTTCTCAGTAAGGTACGAGGTGAAGAAGCAAGCAGCAAAACAACCAGCCTGGAGAGTTGAGACGATATTCTGATCGAGTGTGACCTTGGCCTCAGGTGTGTAGTTGAAACGCTCCTGTGTGGCCTTCATGGCAAGGACACCTCCGATAGCGCCAGTATCCCAACCGAATAACATACCACCGAAGCATGAGCCAGCGACGATCGCGAAGACGCGCCAATTATAGATTTCCTCGGGGTCGGTTTTCATCGCATCATTGCGAATGACCTTCTTCAGGACACGCGCGATGATACCCATGATGGCGGTATTGAAAGCCGAGTCTTTGGTGGTGGTTGACGGGCAATGACCGAGGAAATGGGCTGGCTGAGAGAGTGGACTCGAGATAGGGGATACTTTAAATTTAAGCTTGTTTCCCCGGATTTTGAATCGGCCCAAGGTGTGGTGCGATCAAGATACTAAAGATTCGCTCAAAGGTTGAAAGACACCGATGATTGAATGTGATGTGATCTCTGATGGGAAATTGTGAATCTCGAGGGGTTCTCGCTGGATATTAAATGATCAACCGGCTAAGGTGCTGTGTTCGAGCGTGTCAACCTCCCCAGACCACACCACCCCGAAACTGATCGTCCAACGGCCAGTAACAGCCATGTCTGGGGTACCATCAACAAACTCACCCCCAACATCAGCGCACCGGCCTTATTGGTGTGAGCCAGAAGGTCCCATGTTAATAGCATAGACAGTCTAAGAGGGTTGTAGGCCTATTTGCTAGTCTGCACCTCTGCATCGAGTCTGCGTAATTTGGAGGGCACAAAGAACGCAGATGAGTGTCCAATTGGTACTCTAATCCTTGTCAACGTCGCTTTTGCTGCCATAATACCGACAATGGGTGATGGGATAGCAAAAACAACCGAGCTTGATCTAGTACTCTAGCCAAAGTGTAGAGACCATCTCAATAATTCTCGCCATAACATATCAGCTCTAAGCCAAAACGCAATTGTCCAAGATTCGTATTAACCAAGGCATGTATTGTGCATTTGGTACCAACATTAAGAGACGGATAAATTTGTCCACGAATCGATTGCCGCGTATCGTCAAGGCGGCTTTGTCGTCTACCATGAAAGCGCCGTACCCCAAAGGTTGCGAAACGTCTAGGCGGTGGTCGATAGGTTCTGAGATCGAACTTTGGGGGCATCCAAGATAGCTCGTAACGAGCGCCCTTGAGATCGTTCATCATCATGGCCCAACATGCGGGGAGACTGTCGCATGGAACCCGGGGTTGTGGAGATATCCTTTCCCGAAGAGCTCTCCATCCCGGGTGTAGGCTGAAATCGAAGCATGGGTGGGTGATGAGCCGTGATCATCTTCGCCTTCTGATAAGTGGAAATGAGTCTTTCCGTGCAGAGTCTGGGGCACATAGACCAATGTGGGGCTATATTTTAAGGTTGTTGAACCGGGAGAGACTAAGTGATCGATCACCTCAGCCTCAGTAAGCTTTCACGGAATCGACAGCGAGAATCATATTTTGCCAAGCTTTGGGGCAAGATATGCAGACCCTCCCCCGCAATCAAAGTATTAGCCGAACAAAGTACAAAGGCGGGGAGCAGGGCTTCAAATGAGGAGAAGAGGAGATGGTCACTTGATGATTTGATTGATGGAATCTCTCAATTTCCGTGACCTCCATCTGATTTCCGTCCACTCAAGCTTACCGCCTGTATTTGGGGCTCAAGAGCCCATCTCTCTCTCTAACCAGCCTGGGACGGCTGGAGTCTTGGCCCATCCGTCGAGATAGTTTTGTTTACTCACCCCAACATCCGAGGGCTTGGCATATATCGCAGATACATACCATACCGACTCACCAGCTTTGATAGTATGCTGAAGAGTTGGAATTGTGCTCCGGCTCTCGATGAGGTTCGAGTTTGGATCGGCATTAACCAGCATAGCTTGGCGGCCCTCTGTCGATTCCAAAGCCTTGATGCCTACAGCACCTTTCGATACTGCAAATGCTCCCGATTTTCCATCCGCCCAACCATCAGGGGTCTTTAAATCGTAATTCCCAATGATCTTAGGAGATGTACCTTCGTACTTTTCCTCGTCGTAAGGGCCCAGGTATCGCCCGTTAGTTGTGTTGACATTGGAAATGGCAAAAGAGCCATCTGCCGTCATGACTTCGCGACCACTTTTGATATGATGAACTCGAAGATGCCAGTTTGGGGTCTCCTCTTGTGGGGGGATCAAAATGGTACGAATCGCGACGTCTGGGAACGGCTTCCAAGTCGAGATAAGAACAGGGGTGCCTTCACGATCTTCAATTCCCGCGTACTCGCAAAGCCTTCGGGTTTTCCAGTACTCGCCCCCATCATCCGAAAGCCCAAGCTGTGACGCCAATGCATACTGCTCCAGGGAGAAGAGACCAGGGGGCACCGAATATCCGTAGGCACTGCTGTAGGCGAAACCACCGTATTTGGCATGGGTGCCTTTCATTGGGTAGCTGCAGGCTTGTCCTGACGACAGAAGCATACAGTGTCCGCCGAGGTAACTGAACTGACATTAGTGTTGCTGTATGTGAATCGCATATAAGGGTGGTTATCACCTCATGATGTGACCCGGTTGATGAAGAGCTTTCACTCTTGGGATTACACTACTAGCTGTCTCCTCTTCAGATGTCCAGAAAGGGTGGTCTTCTGGCACTGCTAGACACATAAAGGCCAAACATGCCCAATACTGCGCATTTGTTAGTCATACCATCGTGCTTCACTATTTCGGTAGGAGTCTTACTGGACTACCCGGGCTATTATAGTTCTCCGCCATCTACTTATCATTAGTTGATGCTGACATTGGGGATAAGGGCATTTGATACATACATACATATTTGGGTACGAATACCCAATCGAAAGTGTTCCACTAGAAGTCCAGATCTCGTTTTGAGTCTGCCACCAGCGCAAATGGCGGAACACTACTCCTTTCACCATGCCCCAGGTTAACGGTGCAGGCAATTCGACATCGGCATGAGCAAGGGCGCCCCAAAAGGAAACCATAGCAAATCGATAGCCTACACTTCGACCGTAGGGAATGGCTCTGCCCTCGTCGTCGAAGTAATGTATCAAGTCCAGGGCGACCTGTTGCGCACGCTTCTTGAATTCTTCTGCGCGCTTTGGGTCTTCGTCCCCTGCTAACTTGGCGTATAAGAGTTGCAGCAGTTGAATTGCAAAGCTCGAGGAGTAATAATCCATTTCTATACGTGTAAGTCAAGGTCATGATGAGCTCATCTCAGGCTTACGATGAATGCCTTCTGGTCCATCATTGGACCAACCTCCTCCGCGATAAAAGGTCTCGAGGTGCTCGATATCGCTGTCGAGTCTATCTTGGGAGAACTTTCCGCCGTTCTTCTTTAGCCCTAAGTTGGCAAATACCCTGAACCAAAGCCAATTGGTGTTGGGCATGCTGCAATGGGGTCAGTCAGGGGTTAGGTTGCGAGATATTAAGAACCGACTTTTTCTCATTAATGGAGTTTCCCAACCATGTTTCGACGTTATTCTTCTCCTTGTCTGTGAAACTGCTCCAGAAGTCGGGAGCAACAGCCAAAGCCCAGCCTAGGAGATCGTGTCAGACATACATGTTATTCAGACCGTAACTGCGGGGACTTACCAAGAGGGCACATCTCAACCATTCTTTGGTCGTTATCTTGAGGATACCCCCAATATTCAGGACTCTCTGGGTCGGTTCCTGACTTGATACCCTGAATCCACCATTCTTTGCCTTCATAGTCACCACCACCTGCTAGCAAAGCAGCCAAGCCCCAAAGCGGACGGCAAATTCCTTCGACTTCGGAAGCAGTTTGGTCAAAACGTACTGCTGTAGCACCAGGACACTTGACGCGGGCTTTTTTGGGTGAGAAAAAGGGTTCTAAAGGATCGAGAACCGTGCGAAGGAGTTCTTGAACAGAAGAGCGATCCTTGATCTCTACTCTGGAGAAGGGATGAGCCCCATCGTAGCCAAGACAGAGCGGCTTGGTTGAAGTCATGATGTTTGACGTTTGTACCGTATATGGTTGATTGCCAGGATTCACTTAGGGACGGAAATGGAATAAAGGAACCAAACAAGATATATATATCAGTACTGAGCATCAACCCCATGTCCCGAGATCATGCATTTGCTCTTGGTATCCTCCGGTATTAATCGTACAAGTAAGTGGGGACCAGTACTGGGGCCCTGGGGTATATGCACTCCATGGCCGTTTTGCCGTGTTGATCAGTGAGGGGTGATCAGGATTAGGTGTAGTGTGGGATGTTTGACCCCAAGGACAATTGGGGGCTATAAACTGATATGACGATATATGGCCGAAAGCGGAGCTATAGACTATAGCTCAAGCACGTATCCATCATGAAGAACTTCAGATTGTTTGATGGTAGATAGCAAAATCAAAAACAAAGGAACGATGATGGTGACTTACGTTGTGTAGCCCACAGCTTTGTCAGCCTTTGCGGTTAAGGTAGGAGCGTATGAGCACAAAAGGCAATCACAATGTGGTTACCCTAGAGCTTGGCAATCCCATTGCATCTTGAAGAGCATTATCACCAACATATTCGCTCTTCTTTGACCGAACTTGCTTGGTTCAACTCGTTTGAATCCTTGCACGTACATTTTTTTCATCTGGAGTCCATTTCGGTTCCGTCCCGTCATTCAAAGTGGCTGTCTCTTAACAGCTGTTTTTCAAACTCGCTCGTTTATTATCACCCTGACAACCTCGCGACAATGACTGATGAAGATGAAAGCACGATAGTGGTGAACAGCGAAGGCACCATCAAAGCTCACCAAAGGGCTCCAGAATCATCTCCTCTATCATCAGTTCCTGATGACGAATATAACGACACCGCGGTCAAGGCAGATCAATTCCCAGACACGCCTGGTACATCACTTACCGGACAAGAGACAACACCTTCCACCACACCCAAGAAGGCCAGAGGCAAAAGAAGAGTCGTCGTGAAAAAGGCAGTGAGGAAGTCAAAATGGAACGCAGGAAATATTCTCACTGACTCGAAGTCACCTCTGGCTTCGGCTGATCTCAGAGTATGGCTTCTTATTCCTCAAGCTTGAGGAACTCACTAACGGAAATAGAGTATTTTGTCGAACCCGCTGGCCTGGGATATCCTTGAGAAAGAGGAGAAAGCAGAAATTCTAGCCCTTTTCCCTGATTCCCAGCACATCCTCAGCGCCGGAACCGAAGACGCCCGTCCTGATTTTGCATCGCTCATGAACGATGACACCTTTCGCTACGACTGTGCTGCCTACACGGAAAACATTGCACAAGGTCGACACGATCCCGAGTGGTTGGAACAGGCTTGGGCGGCCCACGAAAGACGGAAGATGGGAGATTTCGACGAATATTTGGACGACAAGTTCAAAGATGAATGGGAGGTTGAGCTACCACCAGAGCTCAAAACGCACCGGAAACCTGCTATCTCAAAGGAAGAAAGCGACGTCAAGATGGGGGGTACTGAGCCAGTGCCGAATGGGACCGACAGCAACGCAGATGCCTGCATAGAGGTTGACACAACGGACAAGAAAGAAAACCCCAACTCTGATGATAGAAAGGACGAGTTAGAGACAGATGATGCAGTCAAAGAGGAACCCATGATTGTGGCTGTTGGGCAAGAAAACAGTTCGGCGATGGAGCTTGATGGTGAAGACACAAAAGAGGAACCCGCCAAAGGAGAATGTATCGAGGTCAAGAGCAATGCCGGTTGATACTGCATTACCAATCTCTCATAAAAACCTCAACCATACCTCTATTAGCGGAGGTTAGAGCATATGTGCTTTATCTAGACTCTATTCTCATGGTTGCGGGTACTTCCATCATGAAAGCGGGAGGATGGGGGTGGCAGCGCGCAGATAGACATAATATGACCCACTGAATTTTAGCAACATCCACCACAAACAAGATTCAGGCGTTGGAATAATTCATTCTTGTCATACGTCTACTCAATAAATCCTATTCAAACTCCAGTAACAAAGTGAAGGGACAAGACAAGCTCGTCTTCATCAATACTAAGTATCCTTCTTTACTGGGCCTCTCAAGCCTGAGACGTGCCGTCCGCAATAATGGCTCCAACCTCAAATATCCACGCCCGATCGCACAGTCTTCTACTCTTACAGAAGCTCCTCAACCTCCGCGATGGCGCAAGTCCCCTCACTCTCGTAATCGATAACCTCGAGCAACCTGCCAAACCAGTCCTTGACGAGTTTGTATCTCGAGCAAAGGTACATCGTCTTCCCTGACTGATGAGCGCCAGTATGACTAACCCAAATATCTTAGATCGCAAAGACACAAGTCATATTCTTGTCGTTGGTAACGCTCAAGAAGCCACAGGATGCAGATGTTTTCCTAAAGGCTATGGGCAGAGATCTCCAAGCTGTGCGTAAGGAGTTGTTGAATCATTACCCTGCTTTCAACCCGCTGGTTGACAAGGGAAAACCCACTCAAAGTAAGCTTTTTTAAAAATTTATATGAGGTGTGTTGTTGTTCTCCTCAACTAACTATTCTTAGGAGCGGTCGTGATCATCGATTCACTCAATGCCTTAGCCTCCGCAGCTCCTCAGTCGCTGGCCAGCTTCCTATCAAGCATCATCACACCCGCAGTCTCCATCGTCGCCACATACCACGATGATGTGCCAGTCGTGCTACCGAGGTCATTCAGCGAGTATGAACCTCACCCTTTCATAGTTTTATGTCATCTAGCCACAGCTATCCTGCGTCTCACGAGTTTGTACCAAGAAATTGAGCGGCAAAAGGCAAGGAACAGAAGCATCCAGGAACCAGAATGGGGCCTGAACGAGGATCGCGAGGGAGTACTTGTTGGTCTTGGAGAGAAGGGCAAAGACCGAACTGAGGATAGTAACGGAGTTGTCATCTTTATGGAGCTACGAAGACGAAGTGGGAGAACAGTCTCGGAGAAGTTTATTCTCAGTTCTAAGAGTTCTGCAGCAGCGCCTCTACCTGGCAAGGTATGCTTGCTTACCGACCACCCGATGTTTGCAGCACCAACGGATAGCGGAGAGACTGGCGAAGGAGAGGAGGAGCCTGAGAGTACCTTCAACCTTGGATTAACAGAGAAGCAACGCAAGGACCGTGAGGGTATTGTGTTGCCCTACTTTGATGCGCAAACAGACATTGGCGCGGGAGAGGGAGGCAGGATTCTGTATGAGATGGGTAGAGAGGATGACTTTGATGACGAGGAAGATGAGATATAGAGAGCAATCTGGTTTAAAAAGAGAATTGACGTATCATGACCTTACTGTAACTTTTATTTTGGGTTCATGCTGAAGTGCATAAAGCACACGATCCTAACCTGAACCAAGTCATTTTTCACAATCTGAAGTAGACTTGAGTTTTCTCAAACTTATATATCACAAACATAAGAAACTCTCAAAAGCCACACAACTGATTAACTAGAGTATATAAGCTGTCAAGAGCGCCATCTCGAAATATCATCTTGAGCTGGTATGCTAAGTCCCGTTATCTTATCAGCACGAAGCTCTTCTAACATGCGCCAGCTCCACTATACCCATCGATCATACATACAAACATCCAATCCTAGAACGAGCCAAAGCAATCAAGCTACGAACCTGCAAATCGAAATCCTGACAAGATCCGGCCGTTAATACACTCGAATCAAGGGCTCAACATAGCTAATTGTTGATTTCCCTTGGCGTGGCTTAGTCTTGTGCCGCCTCGACGTCATCCCTCTATCGCCTGTCTTTCTTGACACGTTGTGGTAGCTCGAGGGTCTTCAAGACAACGACACCGTCGCAACTCTCCCCTGCTGTTCAACTCCTCCACTACAAACCGCCAAAATGATACACTCTACGCAAATATCGAGGCTTGATGGTATGTTCTACTTCTCTGCTATAGCGCAAGTACATTCGCTAACATTCTGCTAGGCCTCATGCTCTGCGCCTCGGTCGACGATGAACAGGTATACTCCATCTCCTATGAGCTAAACTGCCGCTTTAAACTCACAGATATCACTACATAGGCCGAGTCCACCCTCGCGGAGACTAAGCAAAACGTGCGCCAAGTCCTCCGCAAGCTCACCCGCAACTCCGAGTCGCAAGCATCCATCGAGACGCCCAACCACACACTGCACTACCTCATCGACTCCGACATCGTCTTCCTCGCCATCTGCGCCTCCTCGTACCCCCGAAAGCTCGCATTCACCTACCTGGCCGACCTCGCCCGCGAGTTCACCACCACCTACCCAGCCTCCCAGGTTCACTCCCCAGCCCTGCGGCCCTACGCCTTCATGGAGTTTGACACCTTCATCTCAAAGACAAAGACCACCTACGCCGACTCGCGCGCATCGGCTAACCTCGACAAGCTCAACGACGAGCTGCGTGATGTTACAAAGGTCATGACCAAGAACATTGAGGATCTGCTCTACCGTGGAGATAGTCTGGAGCGCATGGGCGAGATCAGCTCGAGGCTGCGCGACGACAGCAAAAAGTACCGCCGGGCTGCGGTGCGTATTAACTGGGAGCTGCTTCTCAAGCAATACGGACCCATTGGTGCCCTTGGGTTCATCATTGTTTTCTTCCTGTATTGGCGGTTCTTCTGGTAAATGCAAGCGAGCTGTTTCTGTTCCTACACACTTAATACATACGTCCAGCCACTTTGAATTGCACGCTAGCGATTCACATCATTCGAGAGTTGTGACCTTGATCTTCAAGAGCATCTGGGTCCGAGTAAAGCTCCTATGAGGTAGTAAAGGATACAAATATTTTACGCACTCCATATGATCATATATGACAAATCAATTCATCTATCCAGGTGCTTGCTTTTGCAAGCCTTGCTAAATCATAATGCTCAACCGCTCCTGAACCATGCTGCCTTACCGTGGTCATTGCGCGTGAGACTCCAAACTCCAGATCCCACCTGTTCTACCCAAAGCTATTCATGAAAGCGAAAAACACTAAATGCTAGTACCAAGTCCTGATATCGTCCGCCTGCTTAATACTACATTACTATGCAGTTATCTGAACCTGCTTGCGCTTGCGAGGTTGGCGCGGTCACCGTATGTTGCCATTCGAGATGTTCCCGAAAGGCCTCCATGTCTTCGTAGCCCAGATCCGGCCGATATGCATCTTCGTCATCGTATTGCTCTTGAGGCTCTGTTGAGTCTGCTTCGCAATATGGACACAGTAGACCAGCTAGCCAGTCACGATGCTGTGGTGCCACATGATTGGCGATAGCTACTGGCGCAAAGACAACCTGCTTCTCCTGGTGTCCAGATAGAGTAAAGCCAGTCGCTTGCCAGTGGGGATTATCGGTGGTTGGTGATATTGTTAAAATCGGAGACGCAGCAGCCTCTTGAAACGTTCGTATCGAAGGCATGTTCTCGATGTCCTCCCATATTATATGGCCGTCGCAGTAGTCGCACACAAAAGCAATGTCTCGATCACCGAAACGCTTGAACGATCCAATCGCATTGCAGAGTCGCAACTCCTCTCGGTATCTCCGTGAATACTCTGCTTCATCTGGTACTGTTTTGTTAAGTGTCCACTGACGTTGTTGTCGGTAGACGAGGAATGCTCCAAGACACCTCGAGGATGATTCCTTCTCTGAGTTGTATATTCGTCGTGCCGCTCGACATTGTGCTCGGTGTAGTTTCCGTTGGAGAGAATGTGTTTCGCGCACCCATATGGGGTTAATTGGACCGCCTGAACGACTCCAATCTTTTATTTGTTCGACGTGTGATGTAAATTGAGCTTTTAGAGCTTTCAACTCCTCGACAGATTCGACTGGTGGGCGAGTCAGCATATAGATCCCTCAACAAAAGCTAGCCTTGAGCTAACCAACAGGACATGCCAAGAACACCGAGGGACAACGTACATTTCCGATCAGTCTCGTAGTATATCTGGCCATTGACCAAAGGCGCCAACTCTTGAAAGTCCTTCTTCGCTTCGTCAAGCGCAGCAGCAAGGGCGTGGACCTGCTCGTGCTCGTCAGGACCCCAATGGTTCTTGTCGGCCAAGCTGAGTATGCGCAATCCTTGGGCGATGAGAGTTGCAATGGCCGCAAGCAATGACCCGACTGATTCGAGGCTGCTCATGGTTTGATTTCGAGGGTAGTGTTTGCGATTCCCCTCCGAGGGTCGCGAGGATGAGGGCGCGGGGTTGCGTCGAGGGATGATAACGTAAGCTCAAGGCCTTGTAGATGGGTATGATTCGTAGTATGAAGGAAAAAGAAATGGAGAGAGAGGTTAATGTACAAGGTGTATATCACCGTCGTCGTCGCGGGGCGAGGGACAATTGCGGTCGGGGGCGGCGCATGAGGGTTTGTCGGCTTGAACCGGCGTCCCCCGGCTCGAGAGAAGAGGTTGACGAAGGAAGCTTGGGGTGACGGTAAAACAGAAGTAATAAGAGAGCCCAGATAAGGTGCGCACACGAACAAGCCTTGGGCTGTGCTATTTATTTACTTGCTTGTTTATAGTGAACCGGGCAGAGCAACCGATGCGATGGAACGCATGAGGCTGAGCAAATGGTAGGTACGTAATTGGTGAAGACTACAGCGCTTTTAGTTCAGGGTCTTTCCCGTAACGTCAAAGTGTCCCTCGTGAAGACGAGGCTGTGCAGCCAAGGAATACCGGGGTTGATTATTCAGACCGTCTGTTATAGAATCCAGGGGGGTTATAAAAGAGATAATAGGTAGAGAAGAATATGCTTAATAGAGAGTCTGTGTCTAACTACTTGTAGTTTTCTGTAACAAGATGAAGCGTGGCCTTCTGAGCTCGAGTCTGAAACATGTAATTTGATACACGATACACATGCTGAAGCAAAAGCTGACGGGGACCTGAGCGTGAGCTCCTCCGCAAAATGACGGAATTCCCCTTACGGTGCAGGTCCCCTGTAACTTGTCTGCTATGACGCTCTAATTAGTGGGTCGGCGTTGAAACGGGCTGTGTTCTAGGTGCATATCATTCGGGGAGTCGTATAATTGTCCATCTGTAGGGCTGTCGACTAGAACATATGTATTCCCGGCTCTAACTAGATGAGCATTGATCACCATAGACGTCTTTAGAGAACCTGCAATTGCATAAATAATATTTAACTTTTAAACATGTATTCCCTCTAACTAGCAAGAAAAGAGGATATACCCTATTATCCAACTAAAAATGGCGGACAGTACCACAAGATCTAATTCTTGAAACCAGATGCAGACCTCCGTCGACCATCAAGCCAAGGCGATCTCCTCGGATCTTACTGCCGTCCATTGGTTCACTTCCGCTTCTTCGCATGGCCGGTATCCGAGCCACTTGTCTTAGCTTCGGCCTTGACATCTTCAACCAACTTATCCTTGGCCTCCTCCTTGGCCTTCTTATCATCAATGGCCTCATCCTCTCCACCCTGGCCGAACTCGTTGACACGAGAGTAGTCGACGCGGTAAGCCCATCGCTGGTATATGTACACAAAGAAGATGACGTCGTCGCGAAGAGTCGCCAATCGATGCAGCAAAGGCATCTTGATGGTGAAGGCGAACAAATCGTCAATGAAGGTGTTGAGGAACTTGTACATCATGGCCTTGGCGGGCATATGGGCAACACTCTTCAAGCGGTAGTTGATATAGAGCGAGGGAATCATCATGAGAAAACCGTAGGCGTAGACAGACCCCACCAGGGTCGTAATGATGTAAGAGTACCACGACTTGTGTGAGTCGTAGTATAGCGAGTAAATACCGTACGCGATCAGGAGAGGAACGCCAGCGATATACATGTACTTGAAGGCGATCTCATCGTACTCCTTGGTCTTCTCTTCAGTCTCGGTCAACTGCTGCTTGTCCTCGAAGGCAATGGTGTAAGGGAGGTAAGATCCTGGTCCACCGGGACGGACGCGAACGTTGACAACGGTAGTAATCTTCCAGAACTCGATAATAATACCCACAACCTGAGATCCCAAAATCATCCAACTGGTGTTCTGAGAGTTGTCGAGGAGGTACAAGAAGATGACGGACTGCATAAAGACATTGGCCAAGATGGAACGGACAGAGATACCGACATTGTCCTTCTTCTTGCGGTAATGGGCAATATCGGATCCAAAGGCGAGAGTCTCGAGAATCATGTGCAGGATACTGACCACGATGGTGACACCAAGCAGATAAGGGTTGGAGTCAAGGAAAACTTCCTTGATCATCTCAATCTCAGTACCGTCACCGCCACCGGGAAGAGAGCCACCAAACGCAGCTTGACGAGCGGACTCCTTGGCATTGGTCTCGAGTGTAGACATAAGCTGGAATTGCCAGCTAGCCAAGTTACCAAGATCAATGCGCAGAGGAAGCTCCTTGACAGTGTCATTAAGAAGAGTCATTTGGTTCGTCAATTGCCAGAAGGTGTTGACAAACAGAACAGGATCTATTAAAGTCAGTTACTGAATATCAGTTGCTAGCATCGTTGCCACTTACAGTACCAGGCATGCTTGCCCGAGCCATCTCGTGCACCAGTGGCCTCAAGTCGCATATACTGTCGCATCTGAGGAGCCAGCGTGGCAAAATCCTTAACACCCATATCGGGAACGAAGGAGAAGCTTGCATTAGGATGGTAGTAATTGGCAATGATGGGACCGTTCGGCTCATCTTCCACAGGCTCCTCATATTTAGGCATATCGTCGAGCAGGTTGCGTGTCTTGGCAACCTTCTTCTTGGGAAGATACTGGGTCAAAGGCCAGGTGAAGTAGTATGCTTTGGACGTGTCGTAACCGGGTTGCTTGGGATCGAGATTGCTTCCAGGAAGGCCAATGTAGAAATGTCCCCAGAGAGTACCATTGTGCTGAACCGCGGGTGGGACCGTAAACTTTGTCTCGACCGTTCGCTTATCGGTCTTGTTGCTGAGATGAAAATCCTTCTCTTGGAGCACAAGATATTCTTCGGGAACTTGCGAGATGGGAGCCGGGTTGAAAGACTGGGAAAGGGTTACGACGATATCGACGTGGCTGTCTTGAGGCCAGATGGGCGCAATGTTCTTGGGAAGGTTATGATATGTCGCACCCTCATTGAGCTCCTTCGGACGAAGCTCGAATGGGGGGATACCCTCCACGTTGCCAGGGACTTTGATGGCCTCGCCTGTCTCGGGGTTGGTGATGGTAACTCCCTTCTGGTCCTTCTTCATGGCAAAGTTGATAGCTGCATTGAGACCAAAGTAGACGGCGCCGCCGAGAAGAAGCTTGTTAAAGCTGAAGCCCTGTGTATGAATTATGGTTAGCCAGCTGTCGTGATGTAAAACGCCTTTGCTATGCATTGCGATCACTTACACTTCCACCTCCCTCTCGCTGTTGCTCGCCCTGGCCACGAGGCAAGACTTGTGCTTCAGCCATCGCGCGTGTCTGTTTCTGTTTGTCGCAGAGAAAGACAGACAAGATACAATGGGATAGAAGAAGCCTTACAAGACACTAACACGATGCTAGAGTCGAGTTTGTTGGTTGTTGCACCAAGGATGAAACGTGTTTGGTTGGTCAAAGATTTCTAGAGAGGTGCGATCAGATGGAAATCCCCTCGCCTCCTTGACAGTTGACGTTGACGTGCTGCGGGCACCCGCGAATAGCGATTGGCCACCAGAACACGTACCCCTTGTACTCTTGGGGGAAGAGGCGCCCAGGCCGTTGTCGGCTCGGAGATTGAGCACGTTGGAGCGATGCATCCACTAAAAGAGAGCTTAGATACAGTGCATCAAACCCCGCGCCTCAACTAATGGATCGATTAGCTACAGGTTATGGCTCCGCCAATTGAACGCATCAATAATGTCCAAGACAATGCTCACGATGCAAGATCCATGCTAAGCCTGACTAGGGGATCGTCCTGTCTCTGTCTTGCTAGAACACGCCTCATATCTCATCTTGTCCAGCTGACCTCTCTTAGCCGTGCCATCACCCAGTAGCATAACTCGTAGGTGACCGTTTGTAGTGGCACAACTTACATGAGGTGCGCACGGCCGCAAGCAGTCCCTCGAAAGACGTGGCTCCCGCCAGTAATCAATAGCCCGATAGGTTGTCGATAGGATGTTTCTGTTGGTCAACTCGTTGAGCCTGTCATGGCGATATTTCCTATATAAGCCACAATCTGCTATTATCTTTATGAAACTCATTTCTTGTTCTTGTTTCTTTTTTGAGTATTGACTTCATCTCAGCTTTGACTCATCTAGAATATTCTCAGTCTCCTTCCTCCCTTGGCACATAATTCTCACTGCATTGACTCACCAAGACAAGCATCGATTACCGACTCCACCATTGTTCTCACTCTTATATCAGGACAAACATTCCAACTTGAAACAAACTTAATCCTGCTTCCTAACACAAATAACAAACACTCAACTTTCACTCTCACAACCTACTATCTTAACCACAACTCAACAAAGTCTTTCATCATGACTGCTGATAGCACCATCCCCTCGCAAGCCGCCGTTGCTGCGCAGAACACATCAAACGGTCAGCCTCGAACCAAGATTTGCGTCTACTGCGGTGCTGCTTCTGGTGCGAGTCCTGCTCATCTCGAAGCTGCTCGTGCACTTGGAAAGGCCATGGCTGCCAACAATATCGATCTAGGTGAGTCACTTTCTCGAAGCGGTCCGATACATAGTCGCGGGCCGCCGACCGCCGTTCTCCGGGTAAGTACCCATCATGACTCAGAAAACTAACAACGGGAAATAGTTTACGGAGGCGGTACCGTTGGACTTATGGGCGAAGTGGCAAAGACTCTCTGCGCCATCAACGGCCCAGAGTCTGTCCACGGCATCATCCCTGAGGCACTTGTCAAGTATGAGCGAGATGGCACTTATGGAACTGTCAACGAGCACAACCACATCGTGCCTGAGGAGTCTGTATACGGCCGTACAACGGTCGTCAAGGACATGCACTCTCGAAAGAAGCTTATGGCTGAGGAGGTCTTCGCCGGTGGTCCCGGCAGTGGCTTCATCGGTCTGAGTGGCGGATTTGGCACCATGGAGGAGATTTTTGAGACGACCACTTGGAACCAACTTGGAATTCACAGCCGCGGTATTGTTCTTCTCAACATTGAGGGATACTGGGACGGTATCGTTCAGTGGATGGATCGCGCTGCTGAGCAGGGCTTTGTGAAGCCTGCCAACAAGGGTATCTTGGTCAACGCCGACACCGCTGAAGGTGCAATCAAGGCTCTACGTGACTACAAGGTTTCAGACGCCATCTACCAGCTTCAATGGGGCAGTCAGTAAGAAATTAGAAGTGAGGCGCTGAATCTGGATTCGGGGTACAATTTGCTTTAGAAGACGGTTGGGTGTTTCAACGGCGCTTGAGTGTATAATTCTTTACCCGCAGTTCTTGGATAGGATAGACTAGTGCTGCCATGAATAGACGAACTGATGACCCAAGATATTTTCTCTACTTTCATCTAGAATAACTATAGAAGGATTCCTCCGTATCTCCTCTGTAGCTATAGAGGCTATGGAGATAGCGAGGTTGTATAAAATCTGCTGAAGCCTCTGTAATGAGACGAGAATCAGCAATAGTAATTAAAGATGAAGTATTCCTTGTAGCTGTGGCTAAGCAGGCACTTGAGCCATAGTCCTCTTTGGCAAGAACTTTTACGCGCTGCCTCCGTACATTTTGGGCTATTTTGGCCTAGTGGTCTTCGTGATAATAGCGAAAAGGTGGGAACACACACGAGTTATCCACGTTAATACCCTCTTCTTCGTGATAGTAGCGAAAAGCTAGGGACACATATTTAGTTGTCTACGTCCATACCCTCACCCTCACCTTCACCTTCAGCCTCCTCTCCGCCTTGCTCAGCAACGCTCTCGATCCATGGTTGCACCTCGAATCCATCGTAGAGCTTGAAAGGCTCGACTTTCTTCTTTCCATCCTTTGTGTTGACGCCCACCACACCGACTGATGTGTTCTCCACTGTCAGCTCCTTGTCTTGAACCAAACTCTCCTTCAGAGCCTTAAGACCGTGCTTAACCAGCTCCTCTCTCGAACAGTCGGCAAAGGCGTCGATGTTGCGTTCGAGGTATGTTCGGGCCATTTGGCTTCGCGCACCAATGGCAAAGGCGAGCATCTCCTCTGTCATGCCCGAGGGCTGGAACTCAAACAGGTGGGGTCCACGCTCGTCAACACCGGCAACTAGGAGTCCAACACCGTACGGCCGCTTGCCGTACTGCTGGGTGTTCATTTGAGCCTTCTCGCCGATCATGTCAACGAGGGATCGAAGGGGGATGGCGCGGCCGTAGGTGAGTCGGTGTCCTAGGCACTGCTGCTTCATGAAGTTGGAGAGGACGCGGGCATCGGAAGTAAGACCGGCGATGGCGATACCGGCATGTTCGTCGACAGTGAAGAGCTTCTTTTGGTAAGAGGAAAGTTCTTCGGCGTTTCGCTGGGAGAATAAGAGTTAGCGTTGCATTCAATTCTGGGAGTTTATATATGGGACAAGAGTATTGTGAAGGAGCAGAGGAGGTGTACCTTGACAGCGCACAGGACGGCATGGGTCTTGCTAGCAATACCGACAACGACTGAACCTTGCTTCACTGCCTCGGCAGCATATTCAATTTGGAATATTCGGCCCTGAGGCGAGCTTGGGGAATGTTAGCTTGGTGAAGGTGCTGCGGGATCTAGCTAATAGGTTGGGTGACGTACAAGGTAACGGAATCGTTATCGTAGTTGTTTCTGAACATGATGAGTTATCAGCTGCTCGAGCAGCGTCGCGTCTGATGCGGTCGGTAAAGGCGTGTAGAGCAGAGGTAGGTATGCGCGGAGAGGTTGTAATGGCAAGCTTTGTGAGAGGTGGGTTGTGTTGCTTAGACTTTAGAGCTCGGGTTTGTCTGAGGTGGAAGGTGATAACAGAAATGCAGGGATCAGGAGGGACCTGGGGATATTTATATGGTGACTAAGGGAAGTTACACTTCGCCTTGTATAACAACTCTTCTATAAAACTTTACAACAGCATAAAATATATAGCTACTCAAATGAATAATATGGTCTAATAGATATTAAATTCTCCTTGATCTATAACTCCTCAAACGTTATTTTCTTTAATGCTGGCAGACACAATTCTCTGAGTATTGCCAACCCCTCCAAGAAAGCGAGGAGAGTTACGAAGCTCAAGCTGCCTACATGAGTACTAGCTACAGGCAGCTCCAGCTTCGTACCTACCTGCCTGGATGCGCTGGGACCTGTAGCCTCACTTTCTGCCGTGGATCATCCGCCACACCGCCTGCCCAGTTGACGAACTCTGCAAAAACACCCTTGAACGCGGCTGTATTTAACTTGTCAATGCAAAGTGCAAACAGTTATTGATACATGGTTTTGAATGAGTCTGGCCACCATGGTTGCTCAGGCTGCATATATTGAAAACCTGTTGGAGCTGCTAGATCAATTCGACTCCTAGCCACGAAGCGTACTCATGGAAGTACACAGTCTATCAGCCAAGGGGTTCTCAACATTCTTCCTGACGAATAGTAACAAGTGCATATGCGATATACGAGGATGATCCCTTTTATACAGTCTTACTAGGTGTCTTTTTGAGTCTCAGGCTCTTCGTCATCACTGAGGTTTCAAGCATCATTCGAGAAGCTTGTTGGTTAGCGCATATGCTCCATTGAGCAGAGTTGAGCTTCCGTGTTTGGCTTTTGGCTTTGGCTTAATGATGATTGAACAGCCTTACTCAATATCTTGCCGAGATAGATCAAGGCGCAAGGTTACACATATAAAAAAAACACAATTTCCTTCCACACATTAGGGCATTTTTTTGGCTTTTGTCTTACCTATACTTTTTGGTTGAGTTGCCCTCTGCACATGAGCTATGCTATGACCATATAATAGAAACAAATAAATATGTTTAGGCATCTGGTCTGTACTTCTATCTCCCCTTGATACGAGCACTTTGACAACCGCGTATACTGTTCAGTGACTCGCTAAGTGGTGCATAGTCAGCAATTGATGGGCAGGGCAACCTCAGCGAATAAAGATTGCAGTTAACAGGCATCATGGTTCACCAATCTTGTCGAATCCTGTCATCAAGGACAAAAGTTCCTTCATTGTCAAAAGACATCAATATTCCCCTCATTTCCATAAATTCACTCGTGTCGTACCAGAAACACCTCTTAGAGTCATACGTTTGAATACCGGATCCCTCTTGCCGGCGGTTCTATTGGATGACTCACTGTGACTTATATGTTTGCAACTTTTAGACGACTCCAATTTTTTTTAGTCTTTTGCTTATTCACAATCTTCATATCGCACTACATCAGCATCATGCCTTCCAGATCGGACATCACATACTTCGGTGCAGGCCCTGCGCTTCTGCCCACCGACGTCCTCGAGACGGCTGCAAAGGCCCTCGTTGATTACCAAAACACTGGCCTGGGTCTTGCTGAGCACTCTCATCGTTCAGAACTGGCTACCAATATCATCAACGAGGCCAAGGCTGATCTCGCCTCTTACATTGATATTCCTGAAGACTATGAGGTTCTTTTCTTGCAGGGTGGTGGCACTGGAGAGTTCTCCGCTACCTTGTACAACCTTGTCGGTGCATGGGTAACCAAGAAGAAGGCTCAGGTTGTCGCCAGCTTTAAGGTACCTGAGGATGATCCTCGAGTGGAGCAGGAACTCAGAAATGCCGTTGAGAAGGAGCTCAAGGTCGACTACATCGTCACTGGTGGCTGGTCTCAGAAGGCTTCTGAGGAGGCTGCGCGACTACTTGGTCCCGAGCACGTCAACATCGTTGCTGATGCCCGTAAGATCAACAATGGCAAGTACGGCAAGATTCCTGAGGAGAGCACATGGAATCTCTCAAAGGACGCTGCCATGGTCTACTACTGCGATAACGAGACTGTCGATGGTGTTGAGTTCCCTGGTTTCCCCCAGTCTTTGGCCCCTGGCCCCGACGGCGAGGGTCCCATCGTTGTATCAGACATGTCTTCCAACATTCTCTCAAGGAGAATGCCTGTGCAGAACTTCTCCGTAATCTTCTTCGGCGCTCAGAAGAACCTTGGATCTACTGGTATCACTGGTGTCATCATCAAGAAGAGTCTTCTTCCTCCCAAGACTCCTCAGCCTCCTGCTGCCCTGCTTCGAAAACTCGCCCTTCCTATTCCTCCTATTGTCTTCAGTTACGAGACTGTCGCCAAGAACAACAGTCTCTACAACACCCTCAGCATCTTTGAGTAAGTCAACCGGCGAAACAGCAGTGGTGACCTTACTGACCATAAACAGTGTCTACATTGCTGGCCAAGTCCTCAAGAAGTCTATTGGTACCTACAACAAGGTCGAGGGACAGGAGGCTGTTTCCGACAAGAAGGCTCAGCTCATCTACGCCGCTCTGGATGCCCACCCCGATGTGTACAAGGTAGTCCCTGACAAGTCTGTCCGCTCGAGGATGAACATCTGCTTCCGCATCACCAAGAACGGCGACACTGATGCCACTGAGAAGGCTTTCCTCAAGGAGGCCACTAGTCTAGGCCTGACTGGCCTCAAGGGCCACCGCAATGTTGGTGGCATTCGCGCCAGCAGCTACAATACCATTCCTCTGGAGGGTGCCGAGAAGCTTGCCAAGTTCATTGAAACATTTGCTACTTCTTAAGAGGCCAGGTGGGAAACGTACCTTAGTTTGATGAGTTTATTGGAATGGATGAGATGCGTGTACGAAAGTGATAAAGGGTCATCTCATAATGGAGACCGAATTCAACATGCTCCATATTACTAGAGAACAAGAACAAAAGGAATAAACTGTAAAATGCACATTGCGGATGAAACTGATCGATGCCTGGTTATTCTCTCTCAGTAAAGTTATGAGTGGTATTAGGGGATGCCCGCGCTATGAGCGCCATCAGTGGACCCCTGAACGCTACAACTCAACCTCAGGTTGGGCAGGTTTTCCTCACTTGAACCAGAAAACTTTAGCTAATACTCAATTCATTCAACAACATCAATCTCAGTCGCTGTCTAACATTTAATACAACGGGGGTAAAATAAACTGAGAAAATATATCCCTCTGTATAATTCGATTTGCCAATGCTCAGGCGCAGTCTTCGGCCGAGGAGACTCAACTGCAGAACGAGTCCCTCTCAAGTCTTTTCAACACCCACAAGCCGTTCCATCAACCGAGTTTCACCACTTTTCTTTACATATCATGATACAAAATCCTTGAGGGTATTCTCACAGCAATCATGGCATGCTCAAAGCTCTGAAGCTGTATCGAGGCTCCCGACGGTAGACGACACAATTTATGCCTTATCAACAGCACAAGGCCGGGCTGGTATTGCAGTGATTCGCATTTCTGGTCCATCATGTCTTGAAGTAAGCCCTTATTTTACCATGATTTCTGACAGATTTAGCTAACTTGAAATCAAAGATTTATAAGGCGTTGTGTCCGTTGAAACCATTGCCAAAACCGAGATATGCAACTGTCAGATCACTCTATAATCCCCAGGCCGCTGTGAAAAATGAGCGGATTGTCCTGGACTCAGAAGCTCTCATCCTTTACTTTCCCAATCCAAAGACTGTGACTGGTGACGACGTCCTGGAGTTGCATGTTCATGGAGGGTCAGCCACAGTCAAGGCGGTGTTGTCAGCTATACCGCGGTGTTCCACCACTACACATCGTATTCGATACGCAGAACCCGGGGAGTTTACGAAGCGAGCCTTCTTCAACAATCGTCTTGATCTCGCCCAAATTGAATCTTTGAGTGACACCCTAGCGGCAGAGACCGAACAGCAACGTCGCGCAGCCGTGCGAGGTAATTCTGGCGCCCTTGGGCGGCAATACGAGGCGTGGAGAGAACAGCTGCTGTTGGCCCGCGGGGAGATCGAAGCGCTGATTGACTTCTCGGAAGACCAGCACTTTGACGAACCGCAGTCGGAACTTTTGCAGAATGTGACTGCTCAAGTCGCTAAGATGCTACACAGCATCGAGTTACATGAGCAGGGGAGTCAGCGAAGCGAGCTTTTGAGAAATGGTATTCGTATTGCGTTACTGGGGCCGCCCAACGTCGGTAAGAGCTCGCTCATGAATCTGATAGTCGGAAGGGAGGCTTCCATCGTGTCTGGGGAAGCAGGGACGACCCGAGATATTGTAGAAGCGAGCTTAGATATACGCGGCTATTTATGTTCATTTGCAGATACGGCGGGTTTCCGATCAATGGGCTCCCAGATGATCAACGGGGCTGAGAGTGGCGCAATCGGGGCCGTGGAGGAGGAAGGAATACGACGAGCGAAACAGCGAGCCCTGGACTCGGAGCTTGTCATTGTCCTCGCGTCAGTGGAGGAGAGTCCAGAGGGATTCTTTTTGCAATACGATGAGGAAACACTCGATCTTGCCGCCGGGGCTGAGGATTGTCTTATTGTCGTCAACAAACAGGATGCTGTTGGCAAGGCAGAATTCGAGAAGCTCATTCAGGATTTTCGACAAGTTGCTCGAATTCGAGCCCCCAAGCTAGCAGCGGCGGAGTTGGTGGCTATTTCGTGTAAGGAGGCTCAGACAGCGACATGGAAAAGCATGGATCCGGGCGGTATTCAGGCCGTGATCACCAAGCTCGTGGCATCCTTCGAGAAGATGACAGCAATGCCCGTTGATCTCCAGGACTTGCTAGGTGTGACGGAGCGTCAGCGCCAGCTTCTTGTCAAGTGTCGTCAACACTTGGAGGATTTCATGGCAGAAGCTACCCCTGATCAAGGTATGGATGCCGACACTGTTCTTGCAGCCGAGTATCTGCGATATGCAGCGGATTGTCTCGCGCGCATCACAGGACGGGGAGAGTTCGGAGATGTTGAGGATGTGCTGGGGGTTATTTTCGAGAAGTAGGTTCTGACAAAGGTGTTGATGTGTAACAAGATGCACAAGATGCTGACTTGAGCCTGTTAGATTCTGCGTGGGGAAGTAAGCGCTCGGGGACCAGAGAATGGCTGAGAAGAACGATTTTATATAAGAAAAGGGGTTCTATTTTCCGTCAAGGAAAGTTCTATAAGTAAAAGCGCCGGTCTATGTAAGTTGAGAAAATCCAAGTCTGAAATGCTGGAGTCTGGTCTTGAGAGCTAAGAAAGGAAATGAAAGAGATTTGAATCTTGATAATGATAAAAGAAAGGAAAGATACCATGCTCGCTTCTATGCCATGCCAATGCTGTGTAACAAAATCCAAACGATGCTATGCTTGCTCCCGTCTTTTCCAACTTCTGATATGCGATGCTGTTTCTACAACTCCATATCATCCGATGCTAATGTCTGTGCCAATACCAATGCCAACGCTGATGCTGATGCTGATGCTGATGCTGATGAATGCCAATGCGAAAAAAGAAACAAAACTCCATGCCTATGCTGTTGAATGCAGATGGTCTAAAACAGAAGAACTCCCATCCATGCTAGCGCTGCCGCTGTGTGTATATGCTTTTGGAAGAAGTGCCTGACAGAGAAGAGAAGATTGAAATGCTTTCTCTTTTACTCATCATCGTCACTGGGGCCATTGTAACCTGAGCGGCCCTTGTTGCCCTTGGAAGAGTCATCATCGTCGGGGCTGTTGTAGCCGGAGCGGCCAGAGTCTCCCTCCTCGGGCTCGTTGTAGCCGGATCGGCCGCGGCTGTTTGTGGGCTTGGAGTCGGAGTCGTCGCCGTCCTTGTTGTAGCCTGAGCGGCCGAAGGAGCGGGTGGTGGGAGCAAAAGTGAGGGTGAAGGCAGCCATTGTGGGTGTGTATTGGAGTTGTTTTGAGGTTGGTGTAGATGTTGTAGTGTAGTTGTGACTGAAGTTGTGACTTGAGTTGTAATTGTAATTATAGTTGTAGTTGTGTAGAAAGACTAGAGTTGTAGAGATGGTTTGTGTGTAAGTGATTAGAGTTGTAGAGTGTTGATGCTCTGAGTCTGAGATGAAACTGTTTGTTGATGGTGATGATATTTTGAAACTTGACTCGGAAGACATGACAGTTATATACAGATTGACTCAACTACGAAACAACAGGAAGCCACCGATAGGGAACTCTCGGTAAGGTAAGAGAGAAACACGGTGGAAGCGGCTGACGCCTGGCCGTGTGTCGTCGTATCATGACGATGGAAGCAAAAGACTTCAAAGATGCACACCCCCATTGCAGGGGACTTGGAAAATAGAAACAACGCTATGCTCCATACGCTAAGATGCAGAGCGCAGTCACAGTCATAGGGTATAGAATCAGAATGGAACCTTTTCTCTCTCTCCCTCTCTCTCTCTCTTTCGCTTCGCTCGGGGAGCGGAAAGGCACAGGCACAGAGAGAGTTAGTTGACCCTTGGGCACGGTACCTGTAGTGACACACCAAGTCTGCGCCATGTCGCCGAAGCTGACAGGGGGGGGCATGGATTTGAGCCCGTGAGTGGTGAAGGAGAGACATCGTAGGGCTGAGGATGCTCGAGGGGACCTTGCAGTTGCAGTTACAGGGGTTCATTTCAAGGTGAGAGTGAGAGAGGAAGATACAGAGAGAGAGAGAGAGCCCAGGACACGGGGCCGGTGTGCGGAAGTGGAGGTGGAAGACCCGGGCCGTATCGAGTCAAACTGCTGCGTATTACTGTTACCTAGGTAGGTACCTAAGGTAAGGTACTTTACTTGGTGCTTACGGGGGATAGGGGGCTTGGACAGGGAGTAATGATAGTGGTAATAAGCCACAGCCTCACCTAAGTAAACACCCCCTGGCCCTTGTCTGTGTCTGTCTGTCTGTCATCTTTTTGTTCCTCCACGGCTCTAGCCACGGAACGGAGACGGATAGATAGGTGCTAGATATCATGGTTCCTCCTAACAGCTGGTGACATTCCCAAGCCCATGAACATGGTTTGGATTTCTCCGTCTTAGGGCTGGAGTTGGTATGGTGACGACTGACGGAGCTTAGATACGTAAATACGCATTTTACACCATCACTTATTCGTATCTATCAATAATCACCCCTTCCATGCTCAATTGCGCAACACAATCCTGGTGGTACTTCGCATTTGCAATTGCACATCGTGGGAATAAACGTTACGAAAGGGCTGACAAATTGGTTCGGTGTGATATAAAATAATTCCAAACCAAACTCCGACTGACTGACTCTGGAGTTCAACGTTGGCAAGATACGCAAACGCAACGTGTAGTAATCGGCGGAGCAGGAGTAGGAATAGGAATTGGAATTTGCAATCAATTCCACCTCAAATCCGATCAACACCTTACGTCAATCTGATGCGTGTCCCCCCCTCCCCCCTACACCGCAATAGAAAACTCTCTGTCACATGGTCATTTTTTAATATCTTTGTTAAAAGGTTGCCTAAACCACAAGACATTTACCCTAAGGCATCATGATACCCATATCAGTCATCATGTAGCACTGATTATTTTGTCAGCCTCTTTGTCATCCCCACTCCTTCCTTACCCCCCAAATGCCAAATGGCGGCTGCAGTCATGTCATGACGCGACTTCCTCCATTGGCGTGCATCGGCCAAGCCCGATTTCCCGCCAACCAAATCTGCCCCGGATTCCGCCTTTTCGTTACTCATCGAAGCATCTACAGAATATTCCGCCTTTTCTTACCGAGTACTACTACTTCTATTTCTATTGCTATTGCTATTGCTATTGCCAGCATCATCTCTATTCTTATCGTGACTCATCTTGTATTTCCAAAAGAACCTTGTAAGTTACTTATGCGTGCATGTGTTCGACAAGGGCCCTTTCCAGCTCGTGGGGGCAGAAGAACAGAATGAAACGTCACAGTCCAAAAGAGAGAGACTCGGGAACAACCTCGACTTACACCACATGGCCCATGAGGTAATCGTCAACAGCAAACACCCTTTGAACAGCCCCAATTGGGTTCACCGGGAATGTTTTGTTCCGGACCGCAACATCCCTAGTCTCTATACTCTATAGGTCTAAGATACGCTTACTCTCACCTGTCTTATCCAGACTCTCAATGCCCCAGGGCTTCGGGCGCCCCCTCCTTGGCCGGTCATCGCGGCCTCCCAGTGCCATGGGCCCTAATTTCTGAGCATCCCCGTCTGCGATTCTCACTGAGATCTATGGTACCGCACGTCATTGGTCAGATCGTCCAATCCGCCAAGTTACGCGGCTAAAGCAACAAACATCAAATGACAATCTATTTCGGTCTTTCCTTGGTATCAGTATCACTACCACCCATGTCCAGCATCTATATTCAAGGTTGCAAAATCGCAACCATAAAATCACATTTTCACATAATACTTCCGACTCTTTCATCCGTACAAAATAGCCGCAATGAGATGCCAGATCCTATTCCTGGCCCTGCCTGCCACACACCATTAACATCAACATGAGTACTGATACCACCCTCGTCAAAAGATTAAGCGCTTTAAAAATAGAAGCCAAAATGTCATTGGATAATTGACGCGCCGTCGCTTCATCTGACTGTTTTCGCTTCGGTAGCTCAACGGCATAGCCCTCCAACATGCTCCAATTTACCCAATCACCGTCCATACCAGCCACACTCACCACCACGAGGCATTCTTCACCAAATCAGCCTTGCAACCTAAACTTGATCCTGGGACCAGTTCCTTGATCCACCCCTAAGGCCTAGTCTAAGCTGCAAGATAGGGGACCATGTCCCTGCCGTCTTGTCTCCGTCCAAGACATCCCCGTACAGCCGCTCAGATTCTAATTGGTGATGCCTGCTAATGATCCTCGTTTCGTTTCTCGAGCTTAGACCCCCGCCGGGCCATGTCTCGGGAAGGATTATAACGCC
The DNA here is from genome assembly GCA_900312805.1 of Fusarium torulosum. NCBI lineage: Eukaryota > Fungi > Ascomycota > Sordariomycetes > Hypocreales > Nectriaceae > Fusarium > Fusarium torulosum. The sequence continues at coordinate 250,381 of ONZP01000196.1, forward strand.
TGTCAGTGTGTGTTGCAGGGATCTTTCGGGCGGCAATGATGTCGGCCGAACTCAGATTGAGTTGGAGACATACACAAACTCCCCAGCTTGATGCATAGATACATACATCTCTTGATCTTGGCCCATTGCTAAGAATGGTTGCACATGCGGCTTACATGTCTCGGCAACTACTCTGCAGGATCGGCCGTGACCGACAACGCAGGCTCACATCTCGACATTACTCATTCTGGAACACGATCTAACTCTATTGCCATGATCCCGCTGACTCTGCCTAAAACACATCTTCTCTTTTCGGTTTACCGTCAACCCTCGGCTGTTTAATCAAGTTCCGCCGGTGTTACCAACCGTTGACAGCCTGTCGTCCAGATATGGTAGACAGGCTGTAGTCAGCCATCTGCAGCCATGCACCGCGGAAAGGCAACCGAGTCAGATCACAGCCATCCGTTCCACAATATCACGGGTAAAAAGTTCTTGGGAACTCTTCCCCTGACTTACCTAACATGGCCCGATGTTTCGAACCCTGCTCTCAGCCTCAGCGCCCCCAAGCTACACATGGTTCAAGCATGCGGTACGACCCGTGGAGATATATTTGCTATGTTTTGGCTCTGAGTAATAGCCAGCCAATGGCCGGAATCTTTAATTCATCATATCCATATTTCCTTCCACGCCACCCTGTTGAGGCAACCCAGCCCTCCACCTTGATGCATCATCTTTACAGCTCGTCCTTCACAGGGGCCTCCTCGCTGGGTTCATCCGCAACAGTATCCTGAGCGGGTCCCTTATTGTCATCATCTATAACGGCAGCCTTAGTAGGTTCTTCGGTGGAGTCTTCCACAGCGGGAGCCACAGTGGGCTCCTCGATAGGATCATCCGTAGTCGTAGCCTTAACGGGCTCCTCACTGGGATCATCCATGGCCATGATCTTCACAACAAGGCTGGTCCATCCAGTGAAATGCTGCGTTCGCTGCCCGGCACCCGTGTCAGGGTTGTACTGCTCCCAGGCGAAGCCTGTTTCTTCCCAGCTCTTGTATACCGTATCGACAAGGTTCTTGCGAAGTCGCGAAAATAGATCTTTTGCCGTTACCTTGTACGGGCCTTCCTGCGAAGCGAGGTTCTATATGCACATGTCAGTCTTTGTATCACTATGCCAAGGGACCTATTGGGGTATCTTACGCGGAGCTGAGACACGGCTAAGTAGTTCATGGGCATCCAGACAGGGCTGCGCCAGTAGTTCTCGCCGGTGTTGTAAAATTTATCCTGCTTGCTCAGACTGCGAATGCCGTGCGGGCTCCAGAGGTGCTCCTCGTCGCCGATAAGGTCCAGAATTTTGCCCAGTTTGGGGTCGTCAGCCTTCATGAGGCCAACCAAGAAAGGCGTTAGGGAGATATAACCCTTGTGGCATACGAGCACATGTTCCTCAAAGTCGTCAATTGTTGCATCGCAGTAACAACCCTCCTCCTCGGACCAGTGAAGATCATTGAGGTTGTGCTCAATACCATCCAGGTTCGTTCTATACTCGTCGACATCCTCGGCCATGCCGAGGGCATCGGCGATATTCATGAGGGACTTTGTCATTAGGCCAACCCACGACATAAGATCGACATGTAGCTCGGCAGGAGAGGGGGGCTGAGGTCGGGGGTAGTCATCCAGGCCACTGGTGAGGATATGCTCTTCAGTACGACCCCTCCATCTGTATGCTTCCTTGGTAGAGAACGCCTCACGATCGTAGCTCTTAACGTCACCGCGCTGTGTCCTGCGGAACCAGTCATATTGACGTTTCAGAAGAGGATACAACTTTCTCAAATAGCTTTCGCCAAGCTCAATGTTGTCAAGGTGGGCGGTTTGCAAAAGGTCCGCCCCCAAGATGCGCTCCTTTTTCTCAATCTCAGTACCATTGGCAGCGCGGAGGCGCTCCATAAAGCCCTCAATGATGAGGAAGAGGGTTGGGGGGTTTGCGTAATGAGGGAATTGAACTTGGAACTCAGGGGGCACTTTGCTACGGGCTTCGTGGCCTAAGATTTGCTCTCTAGCAATCCAGCCATCTTCGTCCATAGTGTTGTACCAGCTCTTGACAATCTCAAGTGTAAGGTCAATATCCCAATCAGCGATTGGAATCAGGTGAAAGCCCTCATCCCACAGGAAACCGCGAGGGAAGAAGGGCCGAGAGGGAACACTAGTGAAAAGTTCATAGGGGCCCTCGAGCTCTGGCTTTGTACGAGCTTTGGCCTTTGCGACCTCCTCCCAAAAGCCTTCGTCTTCCTCCTCGTATTCAGGGGCATATGATCGGTCAATGATTTGATGGCCGTGGAAGTAGCCAATGCCGCCGACAAGGTTGGAGAACATGCTCTTGCCGAACTTCTTGTACTTGTCGTCAGTAAAAGGCTTCTGCAGCTTGAATGTGCTTGCAAAGCGCTCGTTGAAGATTTCAGAAGTCCTCTGAATTTGTTCAGTAATTTCCTCAGATGTAAACTCTTTTCCGCCAGACCCCGACGAGAAGATAACATCAAACTCGAACGGCCCTTCGAAAGTCTTCTCCACAATCTGAACGTTGCCATTTCCAGGCTCGTGGGCGATGCGGTATACCTGCCAAGGTGGGGGAGGGTCGTCTTGATCAGCATTTTGTTGAACAGGCAAGATAGCGTCCTGGAGGTGCTTGAACACGACGGGCTTGCCCTGCCAGGAATGCTCTACAGGAACTTCATTGGTGCTTGCGACGATTGTAGTGTCTCCACGTCGATCTGGGAGGGACTTGTGACCGTTCTTAGGGTGGTCTCCAGTACCCTTTGTGATGACAAGACTATAATCTCCCAGTTCCTTTGAGCTGCCCTTGAGAGTGACATCGTCTTCGAACCCAAACTTGGTACCCTCACCCTCAACTGCGAGCTCACCTTGGCCATCCTGGGCAATGTAGTAGAACAGCATGGTCCTGGTGTTATCAGGCGCTCCATCTCGAAGCTCGCCCTTGATTCGGGCAGCCCAGCTGCCTCCGTTGTTACCACCTGGAATCTTAACGAAAGTTGTTGTCAAGTCGATGTTGTTGGCCTTGTCGTGAATTGACTGCACACCGCCAATGCGGGGATCATACTCATCCCATCCATAGCCGTGAATATCATCACCCTGCTCACATGTATATCGGAAACCTAGAAGACCAGTGTTAGTTGATTTATACAAGGTAATCTGCTGCTTTACGTACCTTTTTGAATATCATGGTAGTTGTCGACTTTACCCCACATGAGGCCTGTCCAGAGAGCATCTGGCGTTCGTGGTCGTACACCAAAGTATAGGTTGGACTTGTAGGGGCCCCAAAAGAGGCTCTGGTTATTTTGGCGGCCAATTTCTGTTGTCAGCACAGACGATGGCTCATCAGCGGCTGAGACGCTCAGAGCGAGTGTCGCTGCTGAGGCCCAATGAGCTATTCTCACCATGGCGACGAGAAGAAGATAATCTTTTGCAAGGTCTCAAAAACAAGGGCCAAAGATATTTCTTCAAAGAGAATGTGAAAGATGAAGATTCACAGCTGCATTGAGTGGGTTGCAGCAATGGGAAGTTGTAGATTGAGCTTCAGTGAACACGTAGGGTGGGACCTACCATTTGACAGTGACGACGCAAGGCTGTGACTTCCCAATAATCGGGGTCCAGTGCTTAAGCTTTGGCCAATCAAGGAGCTTCTTCAGCCACCGCCACTTCCACATCGATACCCACTTTAAAGTTGTTTTGACTCAGCCTTCCTCTTTCTAGAACTCTTTGGATGCTTTCTCGAACCTTGTGCCTCTTTTACATTTCATCATACCACATCAACACCATAACCAAACTCAAATTTAATACCGCACACAATGAACGAATCTAGACGAAATAGGCGACCCGACAGTCGTCAAATGTGGGACGAATCCGAGAAACGCGATAGGCGCGGAGGTCATGATAGGGATAACAACGACCGCGATCGCAGAAGCTACAGGTCGCGATCGCGCGAACGTCGTGGATACAGAGATCGATCAAGATCTCCAGATAGAAGAAATAAGGACAGAGATGGAGATAGGAACCGACCTAGAGATAGAGGCCCACGACATCATGATGACAGGGATAGAAGGGACAGACGAAAAGATGATCCAGAGGATGCGCCGCCTAGGCCCAGACGGGATGAGCGTCGTGATGATTTTAAGGACAGACGAGGTATGCGCTTCTACTCAACTCATCGCTCTATGAAACTAACAACGCAACCAGGCAAACCCCGTCGTTCAGCCTCACCACAAACACGCAGTCCTTCAAATGAGACATCACTTCCCACACGCACTCGCCCCGAACCTAAGCGTCCAGCACCTCACATGTCCTTTAACGTCGGCTCTCGTGCAAGCCGCTCACCACCACCGCCGCCCTCAAACGCTGAACGCGAAGAGACAAAGGCCCACTCAGAAGACGGCGAAGCTTCAGACATGGACGAGGACCCTGTGGTAGCAGAGGATGATGACGTGGCCGCCATGCAAGCCATGATGGGCTTTGGCGGGTTCGGAACGACAAAGAACAAAAAGGTTTCTGGAAACAATGCAGGCGGCGTGCGAAAGGAGAAGAAGACTGAGTATCGCCAGTACATGAACCGAAATGGTGGTTTCAACAGACCTCTGAGCCCTTCTCGCTAATGATTTCTGCTTGAAGGCGTTGGCACGGTGCAGTATGACTGACTTATGATATCCGTGAGGGCATTTGGTATGTTAAAGGCTATGTGCGATATATAACTTGGACAGGCGTTTAGGAGAAAGTGAAAAGTTAATAATACGTTTATGCTCAGCTCGTGCAGACTCAAAAAAATGCACTCAACAATAGCTTTTTTGTCAAAAGTGCTTTGTTACATTGCTATAAATTTGGGTTCCATTCCTATTGTCCCATTCTTTTATTCTTATTGTCTTCCCATCTCTACTCATAACACTCGCACTTCTACTCTCAAAAGCTATCCCAAGGCTGTACCACATCTGTTCTCTATATACCATATCAGACTCCCATCTACAATCCTCATGTCAGATTCTACCATGGATATCACAACAGCACCAATGGCCAACCTACGGGCATACTACAACGGACTCACACCATTCCAGGTGGCATACCTGGCCTTTGCACTTGCTATAGCCGCCTTAAATATGATCCTCATCTCGCTACGCAAGTTGATATCGCAGCGAAACACGCCCACGCAAGAGGAGGTTCTGCGCCGGCTTCGTGCAGAGAATCTCATTGAACTTCCTGAAGACACGAGCATTCAAGTTACTTATGAGTCAAGCCAGGGGGACCACACCCACTGTGATTCGCTCAAATTGTTTACTATGGCTATGTCTTTTGCCATCGGCACACTCCTTACAATGAGGATCATGTTGTATGTGTTCCCGGAATGGCACGAAGCACCGCCTCCTTATGTCGATTTCCTGACGCTTTTTGGGTTCTCTGTTGGACATCTCGCGGCTTTTATACACATCACCATCGACTGTTTGAGTCTTATTGACAATATTCTCTTCGAATCGTTCTGTCTTCTCGTCAACTGGTACCGCCGATCTGGACCTTCTGACTCCCGCACGGACGAGCTCGCTGAGCAGGTCGATAGTGACGAGACACTGGAGGCTGAAAGCCAGGATGAGCCAGAGCAGCTGAGCAATGATGAGCTTACGGAGACCCCCCATGAGAAGGATAAGGTCGAGTAGGCTGCATGAGCCCGCCCAAGCTCAACTGGGTTGGGAGAAAATAATAGGATAACAGGGGGCGCTCTTGAGTCTTGTTTAGGCAGATGGTTATTTGTTTAGGGGTAAAGGAACAACTTAGCTGGTCTTTGTTATTACCAGCATTGATCTAATAGTCTTGATTAAGCCATGCATCATGGAAATAATGGTCACCTTTACGATGAGATAGAGCCTAACTACTTCGAGAAAATCACAATGACACAAACAAATTGTTAAAACACTCTCTTCCACTGTATGTGCTGGTGTAGACATTACGTATAGTGCGTGCAATACATACAAACACGACCCTCCTTCTAAACATTTCCCAACACCATTGGTATGCATGTCGAATCACAAACACCGGCCCTCCATCTCATCCTCATGCCTTTTCCCCTTGCTCTTCCTCTGCAGCACCATCGCTTGTGGTTGGTCTAGGTGTTGGTACATCATCTTCTATGGGCACGTCCTCCTCCTTAGGCTCCGGTTTGGCAGCCTCTTCTTCCTCTCCCTTTGGCTCTTCCTTAGCCTCGTCCTTGTGCTCCTCTGGGGTTTCTTCTGATTGGTTTGTCGTTGTCCTATCCCTTCGCCGTCTTCGTAACCTTCTTTCTTCTTCTGCTGTCTGCCGTCTGGCTTTTCGAAGGGTTTCTCTCCTCTCAGGGTCGTTGTCGTCTGCGCCATCACCACCACGCATACCTTGTAGAAGAGCTGCTGCTCGATCTGCCACGTCATCACCCCCTTGTGATGAGAGGCCAGGACTAAGCACGCTTCCCTCGTCGGCGGATGCATCCTTGTCCTTGAGACCAACCTCAACCTCTTGAATCTCGTCGAGGTCTGGAATTTGCTGTCCTGAAGCGACGCGGACCTGGTGACGATCCTTGAGTCGCGCTCGCCTTCTTCGGTCTCTCTGATCCCGAGCTTGGGGCGCGGCTGCACGTAGCTTCTCCAGAAGAGAGTCCATGGCACCTGTACTAGATGGTGACGCTGGTCCAGCCTCCATATTTGCGCTCGTGAATTTGAGTTGTGCGGTGTGCTTCCGCTTCATCGACGCCTCGTTGCGCCTCCTCGTCTCTTCAACCTGCACGTTCTTGTCGCGCGACTTCTTCCACTCTCCTACAAACAGAGCCAATTTGGCAAAGAAGTCTCGGCGGGCACCATCATCGGCGGGGTCTTCGCCATAGAATACCATAATGTCCTTGTATGTTCTCATCATTTCCTCCAGGTACAGCTCCATCTGTTCGGATTTCCTTCTGGCATCCTTCATGATGCGCTGGACAACTTGACTGACTCGGTCCTGAGGATGGAACATCTTGGGGTCGCTCAGGTTACCTGAATCCAGGGACATCTGGATATTTCGAATATTGTCGATGTATCTCTTCGCATCAGCCTGAAGCTGTTCGATGTTGATCTTCTGCACCGTCATGACACCATTGATATCATCTGCAAAAGTCTCCCACTCAGGGTACTGGTTTCGCACAATTCGTTCCACAAGATCGGCCAACGTAGACTCGTTCTTGTCATCCTTGACCATACCCAATCTCGCAAGGGAGCTAAGCTTGAAACCTCGTGCTTGCTTGTTCGCATCGTTCATGTAGTTACCGATATCCAAAATAAGACCAAGAACATTCATCAATGAAACGGAATCACGCAGTGACTCGGACACTGTAACAACCTGTCGGATCTTGTCGTTAATCTCTTCGTACTCTTGCTCAAAACTTCTGGTGAGAGCAAGAGCTCTCATTCGACTCTTCCAGTAATGGTGTAGCTCAAAGGCTGTGTAAAGATAGAGTTGATCTTGTCGGGTGAGCTCAGAAGGATCATGCTCGCGCTCTTGAGTCTTGGCATCAGGGCCAGTCCAGTCCTTGCTGTATGGCGCCATTTGCTTCACTGTGTTGTCTGGAATATTACAAAGATCATCCTTCTGTAAGAAATCCATCACGACTACGTTGTCTAAGATTTCTGGGTCACAGTGGATGATCATCTGAACAACCTTTTCGACAGGATGTTGCGAGAACTTGGCAAAGGCGATTTCTATATCTTGTTAGCACACGTACTACATCTGAAACACTGATAAACTTACCGTATGCTTTACGGAGATCGGAAGAAATGATCTGCTTCTTGTCGTCCTTCTTGGAGGCGCTTCCCATACCAAGTTTCTTGATCTCCTTGGCCATGAATAGCTTCTCAACCTCATCCAGAATACCCTTCTTACTGAGCTCTTGGTACTTCTCCTCTCGAGCTTCAGCTGAGGGGGTATGGGCCGCCCAATGACTGGTCTCGGGAGCATCTACTTTCTCCCAATGCAAAGCCTTAAGCTTCTTCTTGGGACGAACAACGGGCAAGCCAATACCTGGCGCAGCCGCGAAAGCGGGTCCTCGTGCCAAGTAGTGTCCAGACATAGCACCAGGCATTGGAGGGGGCGGAGGAGGAGGCATACCACCAGCACCAGGTAGAGGGGGGGGAGGCGGCGGTGGTGGAGGGCCGCCTGGGATAAGCATGCCCGGCAAGGG